>WEKX01028187.1:263731-311098 GCA_013390025.1 Pitta sordida
AGATGGGTGTGGACCTCTTCTTCCAGGCTGACGACACCAGAACGAGAGGGCACGGCCTCAAGCTACGCCAGGGGAGGTTCAATCTTAACATTAGGAAGCGGTTTTTCACAGAGAGAGTAATTGCATATTGGAATGGGCTGCCCAGGGAGGTGGTGGAGTCACCATCCCTGGAGGTGTTTAAGAGAAGACTGGACGAGGAGCTTAGTGACATGGTCTAGCCGGGAGGTGTAGGGCTGGATGACGTTGTGCCCCCTCCGTCTCGGAGTGGCCTGCTAGACTGTGAGGGATCTAGGTTGGTGTTATGCTCTGCGATGTGCTCTCGGTCTCTTTACGGGTGTTAGATGGTGAGTTGGACTAGATGATCCTTGTGGGTCCCTTCCAACTCATAATATTCTGTGATTCTGTGATTTATATGTGCAAGTTTTCCCTACATTTCACTTCTCTAAAATTGAGTTCAAATGGCAAGAAAGATAAGATGAAGTCTTCCCTTTACCCACAGATAAACACAGTATTATTCCAGCATTGTAATGATGCAGTCAACAGTAAATAAAGATTGTCTCCCCTTCCAATGTGCAGCAAAAAGAATTCAATTGGACTTCTCTCTAGGCTTCTGGGTTCCCTCCATGTTCACTACCTCCAGTGTCAGGGACATACCTCCATTCCACCTGTGTGGAACAGGGAAACAATGAGATTCAAAGAAAAAGAGCAAACTGTTGGAGATATGCTCCATCAGGCATAACTTTTGCAAGCGTGCTCTTACATTCTTCTTTCATTCTTAAGTTCGCATTTTTTCTTTTCTTTAAAATTGAAGAGTTTTCCAGGCTTGTTTTCTTTATATTAATCAGATTGATTGAGAAGTCACTGTCCTGTGGTGTTAGGATAGAAAAAAAAAAGTGAAGAAAACCAAAATAAACCAAATATATTGCCCTCCCAAATGGTAATTTTCACAATCACATGCAAAGAAAGCTTCATGTCTCCGTTCTGTGTTAAAAAAGTGTTTAAAGAAATCCCTCTATAGATACTTGCATTCCTTGAACAGTACATCATTTATCAATTATCTATTAAGAAGTATAGGAAAACAATTTAAGTTTCCAACAATACATTTCTTTGTTTGCATTTTTTCTGTTGCGGCAGAACTTTAATATTAATCTGTCTTTAGGTTGCAGTGGGATTTTCAAGAGCTTTCATTTGCCAATTTACTGCCATAGAGTTCATTTATAAACAGAATGGCAAGCATATTTGAAGATCCTACCCTAGAAGTAAACTTATTAAAAGGGTAAGTTATTGAGCCAAAATTGGAAGCTATATCTACTTACATCAGGAATATATTTGACATCTTGGCATCAATTTCCATATTTATAACAGGTTGAGATGGGTGCTGTACTGAATTTTCTTTATGAAAATATATCAGTGGGTACCAATGAGAGTATCTTGAAAGCTCAGGTATGAGAAAGAGAATCTCAGAGTGCTCCAGTCAATTCCAGGCAGGATGAGTGCCCTGTCTGCTCTGCATGTATTGTTATATATGTCAAATAAAGTATAAATCAATACCACTGTTTTAAAGGCTTTAAGATGTTTCTCCTTGAGCTCTTTTTTTTTTTTTTTCTCTCACCTGGCCAAATGAGAAAAAAAAAGGAAGCCTTCACAGTCCGAGATGAAAACAATGCATGAGTCTCCTTGCCTCCCTCCTCCATGTCATTCTCTGAAGAAGAAAAACCAGCATCCCACCGCCAAGGAAGCACTCATTTCCATGCCTACCACAGTACAGCTGAGAAAAGTGAGGCAGAGACTAAGGAAAATGCAAAACAGAAAATGAACATATTTCATCTGAGATCTCATACCACATAGGTAACATTCAAAGGTAGGGGAGGAATAATCATGTCCTTTTCAAAAGCCCAGGAGTGTAAACACAGATCATCATTATTAAAAGGCTGAAATGGATAGCACACTACTTGAAAAGCTTAAGATGTCTACTCATCTACAAGTAAGAACTACAAATGATCACAATGCTTTACAATTTGACCCCATCTAAATAACTCAATATTCACTGTGTCTGATGAAAAGCAGACTTCCATTGTAAATGTAATATGTGAATTCAAATTAATTAATGCTGAAACCTGTTCTCCAGTAAAATAATGCAGTATCATTTAACGTTTCCCCTCCCCTGAATATATGGGTATATTCTGATTGAAGACGGTTATAGTCTTCCAGTGAATTCTAGTGATATGTTACATGACGCTGTATCTGCAGTGTATGCTCCTGAGATCAGAAAGCAAGCATACACCTCAGTGTGTCACCATTTGCTGGGGCCTAGTAATGACAGAGATACTTGGCTGAAGAATGAGATACTTCCCTAAAGCCATCAAGATTTAAAAGGAAATTATGATGTTCTTTAGAAGAAAAGATGATGTTGTTCAGAAGTTCCTGGATCAGAATTAAAACCTAATGATAGTCTTGGTGTCAGACCCTGTGCTAATAATGAGTGCTTTTTCAGAGTAATCGCCAAGTGGATGTTCAAACATGGTAACTTCCAGCTAACTCTGAAGTGTCTAGACATTAAAAATGGTTTTCACAATTCCCATACCTTTTTCCAAAGACATTAGGTTCTTAGCTATTGTGTTTAATTATTCTTCAATTTCAGTAAAGCAAAGTTATTTTAGATAACAAGATGTTATTTTGGCATTATCTATTTAGTTTTACTTGACCAGCATCAACAGGAATAAAGCCATCAGGCACCTAGGCCCTTTTTAATTAATTCAGCTCTCTTCTAGCTTTAAAGATGAGGAACTATCAGCCATTCCTACACCCTGACTACAGACCCATATAGCTAGACAATGCTGCCACCATCATCAGCAATAATTATTCAACACTGCAGTTAGTAGGCTTACACAGAAGCCAGATCACTCAGAAATGCTCCACCTTAAGGCTCTTTTTCAACATACAGTAAGTAACTTTACAAACCCATATACAAGTCACAGACTGACACATAAAGCTCTTATGAGGGTAACAGAAAGAAGTGGTTGGGATGAAGGCATCCCCGTGTTCCCCATGAAGGAGGGAGGGCAAGGAGAGAGGCCTGGGGAAAGAGCATGGTAAAAGATTATCAATGAAGAGGGTACACTGAAGGAAGGGTTGACGGTGAGATGGTGGTAGTGAGTTAAAACATGAAAGCCAGGTAACAGGCATGAATTTCCATTTGCATGAAAGAAGTTGCCATGCGGAGAACAAAGGAGGATTGAAGATGTTGATGTCTGTCTGCTGAACTGCTTCCTATAAAATTACATAGGAGAGCATAGGCAGCACCAGTACTACCCAATCCTGTGCTTAAGGATCTGTGACAAAAACTTTCAAAATGTTCTTCCAGCTGCTTGCTACAAGAGAAACATAAATTCTGGTTGAGAAGATACTGTTGGCAGAATTCAATGGAGAGAGAACGTGCTAGTTTTTCCAGCAGCAGCATCCTAAAAAGCATGATCTGAGGAATTTCCAATGGGAGTAGAAGTAAGCCAGCAAAAATGCCATAAATAAAATATGAAGAAAGATAAAAATCCCACTACTTGAACCACAACACTCAACTTGCTTTCATTGCAACTGTGATATCAAAAATTCTCTAAAACAATGCTTTTCCTTTACTTAATTATGCAAAATACATTATGTTGGGTATGGCAATAAAGAAAATAGGGGGATTCCTTCTGTTTACCATTGAAAAAAAAAAGTTTTCTAAGCACAGTATTTGAGTGATAACAGTAGAGCACAACTCAGGCAAACTGTAATGCCCCAGAAAGAGCAAAGGGAATCTAAGCCATCCCTGGAAGTGTTTAAGAGAAGACTGGACGAGGAGCTTAGTGACATGGTCTAGCTGGGGGGTGTAGGGCTGAATGACCCTGGGCCCCTTCCGGCTCGGAGTGGCCTGCTAGACTGTGAGTGATCTAGGCTGGTATTACGCTCTGGGATGTGCTCTTGGTCGCTGTACGGGTATTAGGTGGTGAGTTGGACTAGATGATCCTTGTGGGTCCCTTCCAGCTCATAATTTTCTGTGATTCTGTGATTCTGTAAACTACGGGCAAATTTTCTCTCCTCTTGACTCTACACGATGAAGATGGATGGTGAAAAGAGGGCAGGATTCTTTACTCTTTGTTTACAAAGTAAGAAACTTACAGCAAAAATAATATTTTCTCTGAAGCACACAGGTCTGAGTAAAGCAGTCAGACTCATAAATAAGGTTTAAACAATGAAATGATTTTGCTAAACCACTCATTTGTACCTACATGGATTGTGCATAATGTCAGCGGCTTTGAAAAGAAGAAATTCCTTTCACTTGAAACTCAGATGATCTTTCTTAGCTTATGGAATATTTGTGAGTCCTGCTGATAGTGTTTTGCCACACACACAGAGACTGGAAGCCCCTGAACTGACAAAGAGGACACCGGCTGCCTCTTTATTGCTCCTGAAACACAATAACAGAAGCCAGGAAAAATCTGTCTCCTACAAATTGTCTTGTCAAAGGTGGAGGCTCTTCCCTTTTTCATGAAGTATAATGCACAAAATGCTTTTGAATTCTAGCTTTTCATTTCCATTCACATTTAACTGACTCATCTGAAAGAACTGCCTTCGAATAACAATGTATTTTCTTTCACATATATACAGAGCACTAATATTTTGGCTTGGTTTTAGAATTCTGTTCCTCTGAAAATACAAATGGAACATCTAAATTGAAACAACTGCTTGTCTATAAAACCCCAGCAAAATTCATCAGGATCGCCCATGTTTACCTGTAAATAAAAATACTCAAAGAGAGCAGTGCCTTTTTTATATAAAATCCCATCATTCAAGTATTATGCCATTCTATATTGTGTCTCTTAATTAGAAAACATTCTTGGAGCTTACTATTTTATTTTAAAAGCAAGTAAGCATTTTTTTTGCCATAATCATGTCTGGAAAACTAATCTTTGTATTTTAAGATACAAAATTTACCCTATGATAATTACAGAAATGTAAAAGAGATGCTTCTTTGTTATCTTGGATAAATTATTAAAATCATACTGTAAATGCAAGAGTTTTTCCCATATCCATCTTATCCACCTCCTCCAGAACACTGCCTTAGTGCTAATTTGACGTGCCATTCACAAATCTGAATTTATTTGTAAAACTAATCTCAATACCAAATGGATATAATTTTTGAGTAGTCTTTGTAGTGTGAAAATCATAGAAAATAGAGTTAGAATACAAACAATACCAATATCTGTAATCTTCTATTATCATGTCAATTATCTGGCATTTGTAAATGCAACTGGAGCTTTATTCAGCTCATGTCCCCACTGCTCAGGGCTGTGCATCTGACATTTGTGCATTTTGTCCATTTATCTATAAGCTAATGAAACATTTCTGGATATAAAATGCTATTTTTTTTCTCTTGGGATAGAAAAAAGGAACTTAAATTATCTGACATTTTCTATAATAGCTATCAGATGTTTCACAGTAAACAGATTATATTAAACAATCAGGGGCTCTGAAAACCTCGTCATCATGTCCATGAATAAGAATGGAGCAGCACACATCCTAAATTTAAAATATCAGAGGCACAGACAGACACCCTGCCAGCTGGGCATTTCTGTTAGCAGCACACATTTGCATTGTGTCTGTGTATCAGATGTTAAAACAGGGAGTGACACAAACCACTCTGTCTTCTTCTTGCTACAATGGATTCACCTCCTCACCCAGCATTCACCTTTCTGCATCCCATGAGGCTCTGGGATGCGGGATGAGGAGTGAAACAAACTACAGATGACACTTTATGGTATAAAATAAGAGGAATACGGTCAGTGCTTTTAAAATCTTGTATTTTGTGGTGCTTTTGGCAGTACTTAGGCCAATTCAGCCCAAAGAATAAAAAAGCCAACAATTATGTTTGGTGGTCACTTCAATGTCAGCGGAGGCACTTCTCCAGTTTTGCTGTACTGAGTGGCCTTGTGACTGTGGCCAACAACGTGTACCATACCTGTTCCAACCTCCCTAATCTTCCCATGTCAATACATGGTCCTCCTGATGTGCTCTTGGGATGCGCTACTGGTCTTGAGAATGAAGCATGAGCTATGGGTCTTGGTCACAGGCAATGGGAGAGATCAAGCACCTTCCCTGCTCGGCTGCCATTTGAGCCTCCTGAGCTTTACAGAAGAGGGTGGGAGCTGCTACCTGACTCTCCTTCACCCTGCACATCCTTGACAGTTTCAATGAAACCACAGATGACAAGAAGTGAAAGGTCCCAAACCTAAGACATTAAGGTCTGGTTCAGATGCTGGTCAAAGATAGGAACAACAACTCACAAGTTGCAGTCTGATTGGGTGCCTTTGAAAGAAAGCCTGACTAGAGCTGGGAATAACAGTAAAAGTCATAGAATTACTTTTCTAGGAGGCATGAACAATTCGTTTATTTCCCCTTTTCTCTTTTCTTAGTATTTTTTCAGAGTTTTCAAATTTCTTTGTTTGGTTTAAGGGCAGTTTCTGCTTCTGGTAACTCAGGAGTCCCATCACTCACTGCCAAAAACCAGGATTCAATCCTCAGGGTGTTCCAGGCTCAGCACATACAAATAAATGTCAGTAAGGGTGCACGTTTTACATCATGATGTAAATACAATTCATAACGTTTTTGCTTTCTTTCTCTTAAAACTAGCTTTGTGAGAAGTTGCTTTAACTTCAAGATATCTCAATTGGTTTGGATTTATTTTCTTCCTTTTCACAGTCCAATTGTGTTCTTTATATTCCTGGTGAAATTACTAGCGGTCTCTAGCTATCCTGATAAGGTGTCAGATGATATTACTAACATCACTGTAGAAGTAAAATGTTTTCCTTCAGTAATATATTATCATTACCATGAGAAATAGTATTTGCCAGCAGCACTCTCTAGAAAATTTAAGTAAAAGCAGGTCAGTTTATCCTTATTTTGAGCTTTCTTTTACTTTTTTTCCAGCTAAGCACAGTTGATCTTTGAGATAAGACCTAAGAGAGCTTTTAAATTGAGAAAATACATTATCGCTGAGCTCTATTGAGAGTATAAAATGGGGAAAGTATTGTCATCATCTGATCATGCTGTTCATGAGAGAACTGTAAATCGTGCATATTTTACTAGATTGGGTTTAATTAAAAAAATTGATAACACTTGTGAAAATCAAGACACGTATCTGCATAATTCCTTTCTTTAAAGGTCCATTTTGGCTTATTTCCTCTTCCCTTTCTTTCTCCATTGCATTTGCATGGGATTTTTCTGTAAGGACTAGAAATATTTTTTTCTCTTATTACCTTTTCATTTGTCTCCTTATTCTCTGATACGGTGCCCTTATTAGTTCGTATGTTCTGTCTCCCACTTGTAAAGCTACAAGAATATTAGCTAGCCCCCATATTCACAGTAGTTGATGAACTGGAAGTTCCAATAAAATTACTTTGTAAAGGGCAGAGCTAGCTTTCATGGGGATACACAGAAAAAGAAAGAAAGTAGAGCCTTGAGACAGCAGGCTGATACTTAAAATATTTCTGATGCTGAATGTGAATAGTATGTATTAAGTCATCCTGTTCCCTGAAATATGAGTAATTTTATGGTTGTGAAGAAACACATGGATCTTAATTATGCATTCTTAGGGTCTGAAAAAGATAGACAAATTTGAAAAAAAATTATCAAAATAAGTGAGATAGTGAGGTCTTTATTAGAGAAGTATCTTCTCCCTCTCCCTCTTTTTACAGAGTGTCTGAGCACCTGCTTTGCAAAAATCAAAATAATTTATATGTGCATTTAATTACAAGCACAATCTATGGAACTTTCCAGTTCACATCTAGACCCTACCTCATTTCTAGCAAACATAATCAAACCCCAGTGCTATGCCACTAAACTAGCTATCTCTCACATTCAAAATTAAACTCTGAAAGATGATAAAAATCAGTCGTTTCTGCAATACGCTCTTCTCCAAGATTTCTTTTGTGATTGAAACAAAAGGGGTTTGATTTGCAACTACAGGAGAGCAAATGCATCCAAAATCTTCATTATACCTGCTTGAACCAGAGTACTCAGGTACTCAGAATACAGGTGTATTCTGCAGTCACCAGCACACTTCCTACCAATGACCCCCTCAAAGCATATGAGGATGCTGGTATGAAATAGCTAGCTAAACTGGGAGTGCCAAGATCGTGCTTACATGCAACCATACTCCTTTCTCACAGTTCAAGCAAGAAGCACAGAATCACAGGATCAGTAAGGTTGGAAAAGACCATAGAGGTCAACAAGTCCAACCTATCACCTATTACCTAACCTAGCCAAACCTGTTACCTAACCTGTTGCCATCCTACTACCAACACACCATCCTACCCTAATATCTAGGTCATGCCACCAAGTACATCATCCAACCTTCTCTTAAACACCTCTAGGGACGGTGACTCCACCACCTCCTTGGGCAGCCCATTCCACTGAGAGATCACCCTCTCTGTGAAAAAGTTCCTTCTAATGTCCAGTCTAAATCTCCCCTGACACAGTTTAAGACTTCCCGAGTCCTACTGACAACACTATTCCTGACGCAGGCCAGGATNCTGATCCAGTCCACTGTAAACCCATCCAAGCCACAAGCCTCCAGCTTCACCAGGAGTTTGTTATGGGGGACAGTGTCAAAAGCTTTACTAAAATCCAGGTACACCACATCAACAGCTCTTCCCTCATCAACCAGGCGGGTCACCTGATCATAGAAGAAAACGTTTTCACTCCCAGGCTAAGCTCTGACCTTCCTGTTAGTCTGAACAGAGCTACATGACAGAGAAGCAAAGGCAGCAAGCCTCTGTTAGCAGGTAAAGTTACTGCTCGGTTTCCTTCCAGAAAGCATCATCTGTAAAGAAACACTAGGATTATTAGGATGACATAAACTTAATTTCACCTGAACTCTTGATATGCCGTATAGAGACCAAGTGTACATGCAGGGGGGATCATGCTCCCACCAAATTGTGCATGATCTACTTGTGATGAATAGGTAGAGCTAGAGAGACACCAAACTATGTAATGCCTGGGCAATTCAAGGATAAACAACATATCCCTGGTGATTCAAGCAACACCTTCCCCAAACAGGGGAAAAGAATTACTCCTTTCCTCCTGTCATGCCCATGTCATGAATCCATGTGTTACTCTGCAATGCCCCCCTTTCCCTGGCTATGTCTGAGAAATTGTGGAGGTGCTTTTCATCACCAGCTCCTACGAGAGCATGCTGGAGTAGAAGCGTAACTACCTAACCACTGGCTTCTAGAACCATTTTAGATATTATAGGGTATCTGGGGGGTCTGCATGGGGCTGAAAGACAAAGCATGGGATACCTGGGAGGACTGTATCCTTTTGGAACAGTATCCTAAACGAATATAGGTAGCCTGAGATGGCATCACAGTTTTTAAAATAGCAGGCATTTCCTGTAACACTAAGATACCTAAATTTGCTGCTAAGCAGCAAGCAGGCATGTTGTTACAACTGCTACCAAAATAGGAACCCTCTATGTGAGATACTTGTCATGATTTTCAATATCTAACAGTAGGCAGGCTTCAGCAATGGAAAAACCACTCAAGAGATCCTGAAATATGTTAGAGCCAGTGAAAACCTCACTGACAGTGAGAGGCAGTGGAAAACAACTGCTCCCAGCAACAGTGGAAATACTTCATGCTGAAAAATGAACTTGTTATCATCTCACACAGATGATGTGATAGTCATCCTATGTCTCAAAGTACACTTGCTACACAAAATGTCCCGTCTCTCCTGACAGAAGCTCAACCATCCATTTCAGGCCAGAAATTGATGAGAAAGTACCTTATGCCCTCAACCAAAATATGACAGTATCACAAACCTGCAGCCCAGAGGTTGGCCCAACACCACTAATGTTGTAATAACTACATATTTCTATATCTGGGTTGTCGAACCTTTCTGCATCTTCCCCCATATTAAACCTCTTGTTCCAGAAACACGAAGCATACTGGAAGCAAAATATTTCCACAAGTTCAGAATTTCAGAAATCCTAGTTAGAACCCAGTTCTTTCTTATTAGGTAATAATTATTCTAAAATTTCCTAAATGCCAGTTTTCCAGTCCTAAATTTCAGTCTTCCTTCAGAAGGATCTGCAAAAAAAAACCCATTTGGTCTTTAGAACTTGATTCCACGTGCTCCCTGGGATCATTTCTGATGAGCTTAGGGCTGGGCCCAGGTAGTGAATGCCCATTGGAGCACAGATGGGGCACCCCTTAACTGAACATTTCAGTTCAGTTTTCTCCAACAAGAACCCAGTGCACATTCACCAAAACCAGACCATGATATAAATCAAAGCATAGCAAGGTAGGACAACTAAGGAATTTGCTTTGGACCAGGAGTCCATTTCTGATATCAGACGCTGAAAGTCTCTCCCTCTCCAAGGGTTGGATGAAACCTCCCTGCCTTCAGAGGGCTGTCTCAGCTGCCTGTCCTCACTCAGGAGACAGAAGCTTTATTCACCATGATAGCTTGTCGATGGGAAGTTTTTAATTCAGTTAATAATTCTCTGGCCAAAACATACATTTTTGAGAAATATCAAATCTACAGTGTGGAAGAAACAGAAAAATATCAAATCTCTGCAGGCTCTAGCAAGAACAACTGATGTTACTTTCACTTCTTCAAAGCCATGGGCAGTTTTTGTTGTATTTTAAGACTTTTTCTTCAGAATGTCCACAATAAAACCAGCACAGAAGGAAGTGCGGGAGAAGACGTTTCTGCTGCCCATTGCCTCTGAGGGGCAGAGAGGGCTGGGAAGTCAACCACATGCCAGAGTACTGCCGACTTGCTACCAGAAAATCTGCCTTTTTATTAGTATTCTTGGCTGCACCGGACTGTAGCAACTGATCAGAGATACCGCACAATTCTGAAAAGCAATTCATCCTGTCTGAATGGCACGTATTCATACTGGAGAGGATCTATTTGTGCCCATTCATATCCACATTCAAAAGCATTTCTTCATCTCTAAAAGTCATTCTTGATAAGACCATTAAAAAGCAAATAATCGATGCATAAAGCATTTACTTCAAAACTCAATCAAAAACTACAGAAGCAGGTAAATCATCTGAACCTTTATCTCACATTATTTTGTTATTTGCACTTACTTCTAGCTCCAGAAACAACTTTGAAACTGAGCTTTTAAGAGACACCCTTTCCTGAAAGGAATCAAGTCTCCCTTAAATTTTTGTTCAACTGCTCACCCTGAACTCAGATTAGACCAAGCTCTTCCTTGAAGATTAAGGACACACCTGCCTAATAAAAGAAACCACAGAGGGCAATATTCATGAGTTACTTCACCTCCGCAGAGCAAGGAGCAGATCCACAGAGTGCTCAGAATTTGATAAAAGAACACCTTCAGAGAATGCTTTACTATTCATCAATTAATTTTTACAAAGGACTTCACAGACAAAAAAATCAGTTCTTGAATAGTAAGTGTTATTGTAAGTCACTATGGGGCAAAACCAGGAGTAGGAAAGAAGGCTAGAAAATCTGAATGCAAACTTGAGTTAAGGAGCAGAAAAACAAGAGTTTCTGAAAAGTGGGGTGGAAGGTAACTGTTTCAGTAGGAACTGCTCTCAGATGAAAGTGAAAAAGGAAGCAGAGAAGGAGGGAAACATGAAAGAAAGCTACAATCGGTTAAGCCTGGCAGAGAAAAGATAAGGGCGGCAGAAAAGAAGAATGATTTAATGCCAGCTCAAGTGATTATGAGAACAAAAGGGCTCTTATAAATTCACTGCGTCTGTGAAGGAGGAAGAAATACCAGTGAGAAAGTATAACTGTTAATAAATAAGGAAGGAAACAACACAAAATCGTAAAGTGTCTGAGCACTACTATCTTAAAAATGCCAAGTTTTGATAGAAGAATAATTTTCTAAGAGGTAAAAGTAATTAGGAAATTAGTAGATTCATGTAAACATTAGTTCCAACAAATGAAAAAAAATTATGTAGAAAACTTAAGTAAAAAGTTTCACTTATGCCAGTGACTTAATTTCATCAAGGAAACTTTTTGGATATGTAGCTTTTTTTAGCTCTAAAAAACTGAATAGCATCCATTAAGGGCTAATATTGGTTTTGTTTAAACCCTTTGGCAAAGCATAAAACCACCAATAAAAATATATATATAAATGAAGAAAAACACTATCGTATTAATAGGTAATAATGAATATCGTTTTGTCTCAGACAAACTCCATCACCACTGTAAAATACAGTTTTCAGTATAGTCCTGTGGAACCTATCACTGAAGCCCCTTAAATCACGTCTTTCAATAGAGACAAAACCTAAAGCAAATTAGTAAACTTGTATTTGATAAAGCATAAACATGATAATCTAGTACATATTAGATATTTAAAACATGGGCAGTTTTGAAGATTCTGCTGCCTCAATGAATGCAGGCAATGGTGTCCCTGGGACTTCAAGCATGATGCCACTTCTAAAAGACAAGATTTGACCAGGTTTTTTGTCTGGCCCTTGGTAGTCAGATGCTATGGAAGACTAAAACATGCAGACGATTTCTCCATCCAGTGGACAGCCATGCTGCCCGTGCTGCTTGCATGTAGTTGCAGCCAACTTTTTTTGCTGTGCCAAGGCACAGGCACTACCTCCACCTTGCAGCAACTCTGCCAAGCCTTCCTCCCTACAAGTCACACACCACAGGATTTACAGATACATGGCAGAAAATACATCTCAGTATAACCCTGCATGATGTCTCTCAGGCACCAAAAGGATAGCAGTAGTTACCGTTACCAGTAGGTACCAATAAAATATTGAAATTGCAGGTGACTGCTGCAGACCCTACTGGAATAAAATTCAGAAAAATTGGGAGCTTTCTTTCTGATTTTCATGTATTCATTCAGAAAAGCCCAAATATGTGTATCAGAAATTACTTGAAGGTGTTAAGACGCTGAATTCTGCCCACATATAATATATATATAAAAATACTAATTTATTTTAGCTCAGTGGAATGAGCATCCATAACTGAACTCAGATTTGTAAATGCAAATAGAGCAAACTACAAAACATATGACATGATCAGCTTACTTCAAAGCATACAGGATGCCATTCATCACTGAAATAAAATGCTCCAATTCAGGAAACACCATTCAGATATGGCAGTGATGCCCTAGGCCAGAATTCAATGCAGACAGTGAGGAGCGGCTGAGGGAGCTGGGGTTGTTTAGTCTGGAGGAGGCTCAGGGGAGACCTTATTGCTCTCTATGCCTACATGAAAGGAGCTTCTTACCAGACAGGTGTTGGTCTCTTCTCTCAGGCAACTGGCGACAGAACAAGAGCACACAGTCTCAAGCTCCATCAGGGGAGGTTTAGGCTTGATATTAGGAAGAAATTTTTCACTGAAAGGGTGATCTGCCATTGGAATGGACTGTCCAGAGAGGTGGTAGAGTCACTGTCCCTGGAGGTGTTTAAGAGTAGGCTGGATGAGGCACTTAGTGACATGGTGTAGATGAAGGGTTGGTGTTGGGTTACAGGTTGGACTTGATGATCACCAAGGTTTCTTCCAACCTTGCTAATACTGTAATACTGTGAAATCCACTTCATCTTAGGGACAACCAAATACTCCAGAGTCAAAATACTCCATGGCATCTGTATGCTTGAATTACCGTAACTGATTATTAAAACTCCTTTCACATTGCCTGAGTGCCTCTGAGAGACCTCAAAGTGCAGAGGAAGAGACTCCCCTCCCCAAGGCTTCCCGTGCACCTTGGCCAGGAGCTGCTGCCAAGCAGAGGCATATGAGTGACAGGCAAGGTGACCAGGCTAAGTTTGTGAGTCAGGGCATGGAAAGAAATGCATGAAAGAAACAAGTCTTTCTTCCTTTGTCAGTGAAAAAAAGCATGGAGGTTTCTTATGAATAGATGTAATCAACAACAACATGGAGGCCTTTGCAGTCCGGGTCAAGGCAAGAGGGCTGGGTGAGAACTAGAAAGAAGAGTGCGAATGGCAGAAGTGTCTCAGCAGAGACAGGAGCGGGACAAAAAGAAAGTGAATCTGCTTGGCTAGAGGAAGAGTTATGGGAGGCCTGAAGACAAAAGAACAAGAAATTTAAACTCGAGGCAGTCAAAGGTGTCAGCACAAGGATTCAGAGACGGAGGTAATAAGGTCATCATGACAGTCACGAAAGGGGATATTGACGGCTGCCTTTCATGGGGCTGTGAAGTAGGAGGTGGAGGTGTCAGCAGAGATTACAATAACTGAAAGGAGAGGCAACACATAGATCTTGGTTTTTCTGTTGGAATAGGGACAAAAGGCCAGCCAGGGTAAATGTTTTTCAGGAGTAATTATCAGGATTTAAACAGACCCTAAACGTGCAGGTCACAGAGGTGGCGGTAATGGTGCTGAGTTGCAGATGTAACATTAGCAGAAGAGAGAAAGGGAGCTTCACTGTTCTCCATGAAATTAGGTTTGAGGAGAGGGCTGTTCTTAAGAAATAGTAATAACAAAGAGAAGCCCACACCAAGCCTGAGCAGACCTCGATATGTGGTTGTGACAGGCTGTCTACAAAGGTCCTCAGGGAATGCTACAAACCTTTACTGCTCCCCATATGTGCTGTCTGCTGGTATCTTTTCAGGAAACGGCATCTGCAGAAAGTGATGGAGAACAGCAAACACTCTAGGAGGAACAAAATTCAGGAAAGAAAAAGGATATTTGGTGAAAAAGAAAGCAAATCAAGAGGAAAGGAAGCCTATTGTGCAACTGAGAGTCGGATCCCAAATCCATAAAAATGTAATGCTCACACAAGCTGGCTAGAGCCTGGGCAATAGATGGAAAATTCACCAAAATATACTGCATGAAGAGAATGAGCAGAAGAGGATGTTACAGGAGGGCGTGGGGGAAAGAAATAAAAAGGCCATACACTGAAAATACATGTACATCTTTTTAAGCAAAGGCAAGTGTTACAGTGAGTCTAAGGTACCACAGTGAAGTGATTGATGGCAGGTCCAAAGCTCAGTTCACGCAGGTTATTTGTCCAGATCATTAGAAACCTCACTGAGAGAAATTCACAGAGAAGAAAGCAGGAAAAGTAAGTGTTTGAACAAAATACGAGGGGAAACGCAAGGGTATCAGAGACCAAAATTACTCTGAAGAGGACCATCTGTGAGGAGGGAAAAGGGGTTTTTGAGGACAGAGAGAACCAGCAGGGCTTGCTCTGAAGAAAGTCATGTAGGTATATGACCTGAGCATGAGGATGACAAGCTATAATAGAGAAAAGCTGAAAAAGCAAGGAAATATTTTCAGCAATGAATCCCTAGGTGGCCTGGAGATTTATTCTGTGTACACATACGGCTGGCATACATGTCAGCCATGAGAGTTGGATGCTTTGAATGCAGAGTGCTGAGAGAGGAAAACGGTAGCTCAAGGGTTAAACACAAACTGGGCAAAAGAAGTGAATTAAGTAGACCAGTGAGGAGAAGGATGGGGATGGGAATTAGGTGTCAGGGACTGTGATGGACGGGAGGTCACAGAAAGGCCAGGTGAGAACCAACAAGTGGAATAGGGGCTTTCAAAATGAAGGTGGTGGTGGTCCTATGAAGAAACTGGGTTGGTGGGAAGTCAGAGTGACTGCCTCCCTGTGCCAGAGGGTGTAAAGAGTGGGTGTAAATTTGTCATTTCCTCAGTATTTCATGACCCTGTGTCAAAGGGCAGGATCCTTAATAGCACAAGCATTAAAATGCGTGAAAGGCTGGGGCTTTATATGATTTTTTTCACTCTCAAAGATCAAAATAAATGCCTACATTTTTCATCCTTAATAACATAAACACCAAACATTTAAGCAACTTTACAGCTAAGTAAAGAGATAAAGCACACCGTCATAGATAAAAGCATCATACTATTTCAAATGTCTTTAAGTGTTGGTGTGAAAATTAGTAACTTGAATTTAAAGTATCATATTTTCAGCTTTTATTGTAGTCCTTCCTGGTGTTACTGCATTTCTATTTTATTCAATAGAAAACATAAGTTGTTGTAGAATTTAGCACCTACACACCTAGCACCCTTTTCCTACAAAGAAGTTAGATTGGTAAGACCTGGCTTCCCATGGTAAGCTTCAGAAGAAACTCTCAGAGTGTGAGTTGGACAGGAGTATTCTGTATTGGGTTAGGAATTGGTCGGATAGATGAGCTCAAAGTGTTGGTAAATGGTGCCACATCCAGCTGTTGGCCGGTCACAGGGAACAGTGCTTGGCCTGACACTGTTTATCTTTACTGATGATATGGGCTAGGGAATTGAGTCCACCATTAGCAAGTTTGCAGATGATACCAAGTTAGGGGCAAATGTTGAACTGCCAGAGGGTAGAAGGGCCCTTCAGAGGGACCTTGATAGGCTANAAAGAGTGATCTCTCATTGGAATGGTCTGCCCAGGGAGGTGGTGGAGTCACCATCCCTGGAGGTGTTTAAGAAAAGACTGGATGAGGAACTCACTGACATGGTCTAGATAACGGGAGGCTCAGATAGACAGAGTGTGGTGCCCACGGCTCCGGGGTTGTGAGTTCGATCCCTGAGTGGGTGTTCGCTTGGGAGTTGGACTAGATGATCCTTGTGGGTCCCTTCCAACTTGGAATATCCTGTGAACCTGTGAACTTCCCAGTATAATGGCAATATATGGATTCTGCACACCACCTCCTATTTAAAGAAAATGAGTGACATGGATAGAAGGTAGTTGGTCTGGCTGAGGGTCAGTGTAGATGGGGTGCACAGCAGCTTGATCAGGAGGACATTGTGCAGCTTAGATGGCATCTAGGAAACATTACAAACAGTTGTAACTTGATTAAGCTGTGATTAAACTAACTGTGGGGATAGAAAGAAACCTGTTAGAATTCTCAGGAAGGTATGGAACTCACATTGAAATCCACTTTTTTGTTCACACAGATTTTAATTTTAGTGCTGTTTAGAGGTTGAGGCTTAACTTTCAAAGCCTTGTCATTAAATACCGACCGGTAAAATCCACGAACTTCAGATAACAAAATACACAGAATGGTTTTACAAGTGCTATTTTCTTGTTTAGGGAAAGTTTATTGCTTAACTCAACACAATATTTCTTTGACAATCCCCTCTGGCCTCTCTCTCATAGCTCCTCATTTTCTGAGGCCCAGCCATCACCTTCCTAGGAACCCACAAGCAGCCATTCAGTTCTGCAAATAGCTACTGAGTGAAAATAAAATGTCATGTTAGCACCCTGAGCCTCCCTGGCGCACATTGCTCTGGACAAAAGTCAAGATGTTGATCAGAGACTTTGGGTTGTATTTTGCCCTCTCGTACATTTCCATGAGCTGGACTCATCTTTCCCAACATTGTGGCAATCAGCTTGCCTACACTGGAAGAACTACAGCACCTACAGATACCCACCACTGCAAGCACTCACAATTTCTTATCAAATCCGTACACAGAAAGAGCTGTGCCTCCTACCCAAAAACTTTGTTTCCTTAAAAGTATACATTTCCCTCTGAAGATGTCAGCTGCTTTATTAAGCCTATTTATAGATAAGTAAAATGAATAGCAGATGGCCTTCACAGACTAAGATTTTGAGGCACGCTGCAACCCATAATGTCTTGTCTTCGACTCAGCAAATGTCGACCAGGAACAGCCATCTGCGACCTGAAATGCGCCTCTCTGAATTTTCTACATTAGCAATTGCAGCAGCAGCCCTAGTTAAGAAGTATTGATTAGAAATCTTGATGGATTATTCTGGTTTTGATCAAGACAGAGAGAGCCACATGGCAAGGGAGCAGTGCTGCTGGGAACTGAACTCATTCTGGCAGGTTCTCCCCTCCACTGACTCACTGATGACTCTTCTCATCTTCCCAGGTACCTGGGCAGCTCTCACACAGTTTTTTTCTGCCACTAAAATTCACCAGAATAGTCTGCTTATTGAACTGATAGTTTTAAAAATCGTTAAGAGCATTCTCCTAGAAGTAGATGTTAGCTCTAAAGAAAAGAACCTCCTGTCTCACAGAACTAAACTTTTTTTAAAGCCAGGGTGAACAGTTACAACAAAGGCGAGAACAAAACCTTTTGAACAATAGCGTTCAATTTTTAATGCAAAAATTAAAATGCTAACTCAAGCACAAGGTCTTTGTTTCTATTCTTATTCCACTTATACACAATCCCCCTAAATTATAACTAGTTTACAGGGGAGGCATTTATAATTAGCTTATTTTTGTGACAGGTTTATTCTTGGATAATATCTAAATATTCAGTAAGACTAAGTTCTCTGTGATGCATGGTGTACTAAATTGATACAAGAGGCTGAAGAAGCTGGACTCGGATGAGGCCAATAGACATATTTTTCTTATTTAGAACAGAGAGAAAAGCAGATCTGGTTGATCATTTCAGTTGGCTTTTATATTTTTCTTTTTTTTTCTGGAAGAATCATAATTACCACTTAGATGAAGAAAGTTGTATAATGGAGAAAATTCATGCCATAAACCCACTCCTTTCAGAGACCTTTTCTGGCATCACAAGTCTCAGATAGCTTTAAAAAAAAAAACCCCAAGGAGTTAATTTACTTACCATCAAAGCTAAAGAAGCAAATGCTAGTCTTTAGTTAAAGGGAACACACTGGTTCTTTAGATTTTCAAGACAGAAGCACAAAGATCCACGTCAAACTATGATCAACCCAAATGTGGTCCAGAAAAATTAGGAATAAAGAACTTAAACATGCAAGAACCTATTGTAGTTACTGTGGTAAAAAAAATAAAACCAGCTGGTTTAAGCAACTCTTCTCCCTTCCTATCTTTAGTCTAATAATCTGCGTGATATTCCAGCCCTGGAGATACTTAATAGCACTGATATCATAGAATCACCGAATTAACAATGTTGGAAAAGACCTTTGAGATCATCAAGTCCAGCCTATTACCTATCACCATCCCACCATCTCACCATATCGCTCAGTGCCTCATCGAGCCTACAAATATCTAATGTGACAGGACCTGATAGGAAAATCCATTTCCCCAGTTACCAAATACTAGATATCTTCCAGTTTCCAGAAATAAAAGTACATGTTTCCTGCTACTATGAGACTGGTGAGAAAAGTAGGGTTTCATCAAGAAGGATGGCAAAGAAAAATAGCAGTATGATTTGTTATTGTCAGTCTAAAGCTTATAAAAGCTCTCTATATTACATATTACCAGAGAAACTACCAAAGTGCTGTTTAGAGCTATAAATTAAAGTTCCCTGCATTTGTTTTTTGGATTTCTATGTTCCCAATGTTTTTCTTGGCCATTATTGACCATCTTGTCTGATCACTTCCAAGAGCTGAGACTTTCAAAATCTCATTATTGCAAACCTTCTCAGTATTGCAGGCTATACATTAAGCTATGGCTTAGTTTCCTTTTTAAGCAATGGAAGAAGCAACTAAGGAGGGACTATCATCTATGGAGAGAGTTCCTGGGTTGTGCTTATAGCACGGGGCCTCGGTGAAGCTGTCCCTGGCTAGTTTAGTCTGGGTTTGTAGTGACCATATATTTCATACTCCAGCCTTTGTGGAGGACTAATTTTTAGAAATCTTGACAAGGTACTGGTTGATGACCAGCTGTAAAAGGAAGCTTATTCAAACACAATTGTGGAAAGTAAGATGTGAGATTCATATAAAGTCTCCAGGTTACACAGACATTCAGATATGTGGTTGTCATTTGTTTGAAGCACCCGAAAACTATGTATCCTAAAATTTAGGGGATCTATTACTTTGCTGAGAGATTTTTTCACTTCAATTGCAGTGAAAGGCTAGGTAGTTTTTCCTTGCTGCTTGAAGAGGAGTCCATCCTGCACCATATTTTCAGGATGTATCTCGTTCTTATTTTGTACTGCGTCTTTAAGTCTGCTATCACTCATTGGAATGGACTGCCCAGAGAGGTGGTAGAGTCACCGTCCCTGGAGGTGTTTAAGAGAAGACTCGATGAGGAGCCTAGTGACATGGTCTAGCTGGGGGGTGTAGGGCTGGATGATCCTGGGTCCCTTCCGGCTCGGAGTGGCCTGCTAGACTGTGAGGGAACTAAGTTTGTGTTACCGCTCTGGGATGTGCGTTCGGTCACTGTACGGGTGTTAGATGGTGAGTTGGACTAGATGATCCTTGTGGGTCCCTTCCAACTCATAATATTCTGTGATTCTGTGATTCTGTGATCTCTTCTCATTTAAACTGATGACGCCTTGTCTCTTTCCTGAACATTTTAGAGGAATTCCGCAGGAAATACTCATTTTTGTCTGCTGGAACTAACTTAATAGGAAGCCTTTGGCTCCTTGCTTGTCCCCACATTGAGAATTGTGCATCATACACCAGTTCCTTCAGTAAAGATGCTGACTGGCATGTGTGATGTGCAGACCTGGGCCCATTTGCTTTCCAGCCAGATGAGCAAATTTTGCTGTTGTTTCACAAAAACTATTCTTAATTCTGGGAAAATTCACACCAGCCTCTGATCAGGTCCCCCCTTGGCATGGAGAATTGGCTCAATTTGCTAAGAACAAGAGAGCCTCAGAGAGGAATCATGTTTCTCTCTGGCAGAATGAAAATTAAGGACAGGACAAGTTAACTGGGAGAGACTGCATAATAGATGCAGCTCCTTACGCAAATAATAGTGCATCATACACTTCCAACAATTCAAGTTAGGCTAGTGTTGTCCTGGGTAACATCACAAAACAGCAAATGGGCAATGAAATGAGTATGCTGCCATCCTTGTTTCTTAATTTACGTTTATTATTGTGAAGTGACAGTTTTATGACAGACAGCAAGCTTGATATTCTCTCTGGTGAGATTACTGTTTCTTTGTGAAAGGTAACTCTTGGTAAATAGACTATTGCAAAGCACTTAATTTGGAATTATTTTTAAAAATCGTATGCAGATATCTGTGAAACTTACTGACTTATAAGCACCAGCAGTAATTGTAAATCAGGTATCATGAATTCTGTGAGGACATTTTCAATTAGATGCTCAAATACCTATTCTCGGCCTGACACCATTCAACACTTTTATCGATGGTCATAGAGAAAATATATAGTCTTCACCCAAATAAAGTTCACAGGTCATACAACACATGAATGGGTGAATGATGACAGAGAGAGGTCAAACTGCAGACTCATCTGTTTGGCTTGGTAGCTTAGGCTTGCTTGAACTCTCAAAGGGCTTTTAATACCATGATACCAAGTAATGGGCAGCAGTAGGAAAAAGAGAAAGAAAAAATGTTCTTCATGTCCATGGAACAAGGAGTTTTGTCATGGTAAAAATGCCTCACAAGAGGATTTAGAGGTCACAAAAATGAGTTTAAAACCTGTAGCTAACAGGAACTGACACTCCTGTTCCCACCTCCCCCTCAAAAGGGGAATCCTGTTAGAAGTCTACTAAGAGATTGGGGATGAATGAAAATACCCTGCCTAAGTGATTATTGAGCTGTTGAGTTTACTCAGTATGTCCCATGAAGGCATGAAGATCTTCAAGACATGTGACCTGTCAGGCTGCGCTCCTGGGCTGCACTGGATGCAGACATGTCCCCAGTCAGCCACTTCAGTCTCCATACTGCTTCAAAAGCCATCCTGCTGTGGGTAACAAGCATTTCCCAAGAAGACTCCTCAAAGCATCCTCATCTAGAATCTTAGTCTAACTCAGAAACAGCCTGAAAATTATCATCAGGTACTCCTTAAAATTCTTCCCAAATACTGTTGAAAGGGAAAATATTTCATTCTCCTTCTCACTGTTTCTTGATACACATGTATCATTTCCCTTTTTGTTTTACTTCAGAAGAAAATATTAAATGTTTCCCTGAGTTGAGCACCTTTTGCACAACTATTGGTGATCTTCTACTCTTTCCACATAGTAATGAAAAAATATCTTTGTCAGGTTTTTTCCCTTCATCCTATTGTGCCTCAAAAACATTTTGTGTTGTTCTTATCTCTGTTGGGCATTGATTTCTTCCCATTTGCGTCGTCTTGCTTCCTTTTTCAATCCACCACTCTTCCTAATGTGAACTTGTAGCAACATTATTATTTTTCCTTTCATAACCACATATATGTGTAAATACACATACATAAATATACACACACAAAAACACACACTATGAAGTGAGTCCTGGAGGTAGTTTGCAACATAAATATTCCATGATTTTACACACACAGAAACAATTAAATAAAATAATATAGTCGGGTCTCTGATATCACAGACCCGTGGTTTTAATTGGGTTCCGCAAAGCCCTACTTCCGCGTTGAATGGCAGCTCATTAATATGCAAATTTGTCTCACACTCTCAGATGGCTCCCTGGCACTGTTTCGGCACTGTGTTGCTGTGTATTGGTTGCCGTAGTGGCCGTGCTGGGGAGATGGGGAAGTGGCGGAGCCGCCACAGCCAGGATGGGGCGAGCGTAGCAGCGGGGCTGGCGCAGGTGGTACAGGGCCAGCAGAGCAGCGGGGCCGGCATGGGCAGGGCAGGATGGGGTGAGAGCTGCCGCAGTAGGGATGCTGCCACGGCCGAGACGGTGCAAGCAGAGCGGCTGAGCCACCGCAGTGGCTGTGAGGGTTGATTTGCATATTCATGACTGCCTAATTGAAGATTCACGCATGCACAGTTGCGAAAAGGGGTCTCCTTCATCACTAAAAAATCATGCTGCTGTGAAGCCGCAACATGGGGGGCGCGAAGTGCAAGAGGGCCAACTGTATAAATGGACCTGTGGATGTGCTTGTGGAAACTTTAAATATACCTGTTATCTTGGCTTCTCGTCCTTCTGCACCTGACTGTGGGTGCATAAGCATATTCAGTCTTTGGCTGCTGCCCGTGCCACTGCCACCACCCATGCTGCCGCTGTGGCAGCAGGTTGTGCACGCGCAGCAGCAAAACAGGTCTCCTACATCGCTAAAAAATCATGCCACTAAGATCTGAAGCCACCATATGGGGGGCGCGAAGCGCAAGAGGGCCGACTGTAATACCAAAAATACCTTCAGAGACAGAAAAACACTTTCCCCACAAATAATTACTTTTACAAAGTAATTTGAAATCCAAATGCTATAAAAATGCTTCATGTGCTTTTTGCAACACAGAAATTCGTGGAATCACACATTTAACACAACCTGCCATGTATCATTCAGTGAGTATCCTTCCACATACTCTGTTGACAACTGAATAAATATTCTGTTGACAATTGACATGTAATGCTCACATATCAGACACAGCAATTTATATCAACTGCTACTATATATTAATTATTCAATAAATGTAAGTTCACAGGACTGCTGTGTCATGTAAATTCTGTAAAAATACATTTTCCCCAGAAGTAGTTAGTAGACTGGTCATTCATTACATCATTAAATAATAGCAACATAACAAAGAAGAGTTCAGAAAAAAAATATATTCTTTACTACACGTATTAGTAAATTGATCTGGTAAGTATTTTGTTCTATTTTTTATTTTTTTAAACTACAATTTTTTTTCTAAATAAGGTATCTGCATTTCTTGCTAAGCAAATTGCATTTTTTTATACAAGTCTTCTGTGGATATTTGCCACAGTACCATTAAATTCACGAATTGAAGTGTCTTTTTTCTCCATACTATCAAAATACACACAAGAAAGAAAGTTCTGTACTTTGAAACGAACGTAGACAACAACATCTAAATCTCCCATCAAAACATTCCACACTAAAATATTTTAATCCAAACTTATCTCTGAAATCTATCTCCTGATATTCCTACATCCCCCCCAAAAAGGATACTGCAAAACAAATGTATAATTTTTGTGGTTTGTGGGCAGGTTGATGGGTGTGGGTAGAGTAGCAGGATATACAAGGCCCTGTTAGAGAACAGGCTTCAGGGCGTACATGTCCACCAATTTACCTCTTTGGGAATGTAGAGGCACCATTGTGCACTGACAGAGTGCTCAAAGTGTAGGAACAGGCACTACCTAGATTTTGTTGCAAATAGAAGGAAAACAACCAAACTCACTGCTAAAATCCCATTGAAACTGGTCTTAAAGCACTGAGGAATCTGCACTCTTACTGTTGCACGCAGATAGAGGTTGTTATTGAAACAGTGCTGAGCGGGCAGGGAACCACACCACCTCCAAAATTAGAAGTATTTATGTGTCTATAAGATGCAGTTACTCAAAGTGAATCTAAACAGTGAGTCAAATTTGTCTGGACCTCTGTGAAGTCTGGAGCAAAAAGAGGGAGAGATAAAATGTTTATTTGCTCACACATCAAACATGCTTAAGGATATGGATGGGGTGGAAAACCAGCTCCAAAAATCTGTCCAAATATCCTCTCCATACAGCCACAATCAATATCTGCTAAACTGCTGTAAATACCTTCATGAATTTCACGTAGAGGGGATAAGGGGATGTCAGTAAAAATTACTCAAGTGGCCTTACACCACCACTTGAGCAGCAGGACTAAAAGGAGCATCCAGAACCGCTGATGGATGCAAGTGATGGATTATATCACAACTCTGCTTTTTCACTTATCCTGGACCAGGCATGCTTCTCAGACAAGGACACAGTGAGTGTGTTTTCCACCTGCTGTTCCAGGCACCGGGAAATAAAATTCTACTTGAAATTCCTGTGCTCTCCTGAGCACACGAGTTGCTGGACCACTTTCAGTCAAACATAAGGAGGAAAAAATATTTCTGATGCAGTTCACGACCAGTAAAAGTTCAGTCTTCGTCCTGCCACAAGAAAATCAACTTCTGTGCAAGATGAAAAAAGCAGAAAAATGTTAACATGCGTGATTATAAAACAGAGATGAGTTTTGATGAAGGAAGATGAGAATCAAACACAGAGCACATCTGAACACACAAATCCAAGGAAATGCATTGTCCCTTGCCTATCCAGTAATGGTGTTGTGGTGGTCTGTAGACCCATAGACAGCATACTCCACCTCCTGACAAGGTGCTGCATCTCCTGCTGAGAGTTCATACTCTGTCTTACAGAGTTTTATGGCCTTGACACATCTAGTCCTCCAATTTCTTTTTCCTCTTCATGTTTTTTTTTACTCCTTAAGTTTTGTTTAACTAATAAACTCATTAAGCATAGCAATATAATCAGGATCCAATTGTCCACAGGGGAGGGTGAGAGAAAAAGGCAGGTACCTAAATAAATGTCTGTGGGCTTGTCACACCAACACATCAGCAGAACAAAATGAGGTAGAAGGACCGTCTTTGTTTTCTCTCTCCATAAGCCTGTTATGAAATTATGAAATTATGAAATTATGAAATATCACAAACCTAAGGAGAAGAAGAGAAGACAAGGAGAAGGCTGTCCAAAAGAAGAATCTCAGACAGGGAAAAAATGTCAAAAAGCAAGACAGACACACAAAGAAACCCTTACAAAGATCCATTAGATCAGAAAAAGTTAAGAATGCAATGGACTGCAGAAAAACTTTCTGAACTCTTGTGTCCTCTGTGAAAATCTGAAGAGGCTGGCATGTTTCTCACGCACAGGGCTCCTGCCAGAGGATGGGACAATCGCTGAATTCAGCAATGAGCTGTTTCCCAAGGGTTGCAAGACCATGTCTCCCAAAGAGAGATACATCCAGAAATAATTTTGGTTAGGAATGAACAGTGTCTACCAGAATAATACTGCTAGCATACTAGCAGAATACTGTTAGCATTAGCACACTAGTAATACTATTGACCGTCCTGGAGCACATTACATGGAGAACTTGCCTTTATAGGCACCAGACCATGCGTTTCATCCAGCTTTATAAAAATTACATACATACATAATCCACATGTCCTCTGTCCAGCATTAATTCACTATGTTTTTTTATCCACCAGACAGCTCAGTCAAACCCAAACACTGTCCAAATGTTAGACAGCTTAAATCTTGTTGTCCCATGGACACCTTCAACATAAAAGTCACTGTGTATACACTATAAGAACACCAACAGTGCATTTGTTTCGTCTTCCTCACAGTATGGAGTATGAATTATGGGAGCAGAGTAGGACTCAGATGGTCCCGTGCTATGGAAAGAAACATAGATGCTCATTACAACACTGTCTTCCTCTCTGCTTTCACAACGGGTCAGCAAAGTTTTTCCAGAACTAGCAGGTCCTTTTTCAGTCTTACAGATGCATTCAATGGAGAAATATTGAGCTACAAGACTTTCTGATTAATCAGGCACTGGCCTGTGTTGCTCCTGTGGCAGCACAGCAGGGCACTGCATTTCCCTTGCGGCTGAAGAACCCATAACTATGTCTGCTGCATTTAACATATCTTTTTAAAATACATCTATAAAAACTAGATTTCACAAAAGGCCCTTGGTTCCAACAGAAACATTTATTTTCGTAACTTTTTATCTGACTAGTTTTTTTCCAAAACATGCATTCTCTTACACTTCGACTATGCAACAAGGTGTCTTGATTTTACTAAGTGATCAAAACAAAACACAAAATAATAACATAGGGATTTAATTACAAGCCCCGTAATTTTAAGACCGGGACAGAAAGCAACACCAATTTTCGGAAAAATACTGTAACATATAGAAAATTACAGTAATTTCTGAGTTGTTTTGAAAATAACTTGCATATTTGAATATTATAATATACGTAATTTTAAATATGGGGGAAAAAAATCACCTGTAGGGAAACATAATGATTTTAAAATCTAAAATCAAGATACTAAATTTCATCACAGAAATCTCTCGCTGTTGCCAAGACAAAATGCAATGAAGATCAGCATGTCTACATTAAGCTGTAACAACATAACATTTATGCTGGATAATAACTATGTAAAAGAAAAGAGTAATAAGACTTATTTTTTTTTAAGTCACAGCGATAAACTTACACCATTATTTCTCCATAGAGGTTATGCGACAAAAATACAAATTGGGTGATTCCATATTTATAAATAATACTTATCAGAGGAAAAAAGGGCATTTTCTTTGTCACCAATCTATGTTTTTTTCATCAAAAGTCTGCAATATCTAAAAAAAGAATGCAAAAAATGAATTGAATGGTGAGTTGGACTAGATGATCCTTGTGGGTCCCTTCCAACTCATAATTTTCTGTGATTCTGTGTGATTCTGTGAATATTATTAGGTTCCTAAATGAGTATGGACATTTCCATCATATCAACCTCATTCATTTTAATATGGAATGCTAGGAATAAAATTTTATTTTTATTTTAAATTTAATTTTAATAAAATTTTAATTCCATTTTAATATGGAATGCTAGGAATAAAATCAGAATATGCTCAGAAAGTCCTGACAATATATTTTTTTTAAAACTAGAAAGTACAACTAAATGTTCCAATGAAAAATCTCAGTCAAAAATCTCAATCAAATATTTTGAATGAATTAGATATGAATGCCAAATGCAAAAGTCCCCCAGCTTGTGCATATTCCATATTTCTGATTCCAAGCCAGAAAAATGCTCGGCCAGTTTAAATTTAAAGTCTTGATCCAGTCAGTGCACATTAGGTAGCATCATCTGTGTCTTAATTTAATTTTTGACTTGAATATACATTTTTTGAAATTAATTAGGAGATTTTTCAAAGGTACTAATAAACATTAAATAAGTAATTTCTGCTTCAAGAAATCTCATGAATTATTAATATATGGAATTTACTGTTGTATAAAGGTATAATTAAAAATTATGTGAGTCTTTCCAGTGCTGGAGGGGAGCAGGGAAGTGTGTTTAAGTATTCTTGATCTAATATCCAAATCTGTTAAGTCAGAAATAGTATTAAATCCTTTTGAAAGCATCTTCATTTTCAATATCTAAAGCAGTTGAGCGCTCTAGCTCTGATCTAACAAAACAGTTAAGAACATAAGTATATGATTGCAGAATTAAGTACGTGCATTTTTTCAGTATTAGGGGCTTAAGCTGTCATTTTTCCTCATGGTCTGTTAAACGGAGAAAAAAAATGTATGTGTTTCTAATGAGAAACTACAATAACGGATAAGAGGATTTAGACAAATATACACTAGCGGAGAGAAGGTTTGGTTTTCTGGTTTTTAAGAAAGAGGGGAAAAAAAGAAATTAATTACATTTGTGATGAACTGATTTCCCTTCGCCTGCTTCCTGACGTAGAAGGCATTTTTATGGGAATCTTTAACTTGTTTCTCCATCCTAATTATTTACTTTTTCTCTCACCTAGCCAGTTCCTCAACTAGATGTAATATTATCCCTTACTCTCTTCTCCCTCTCTTAACACCCTTTCTCCAGTTGCTAGTCTAACAACCTGGGTGCTGCCCATTGCCTCTCCTGCCAAGGTCTCAGTGCTATGCCCTCCTCGCTGCCCCCTGCCTCACAGCCACTGTCCCTTCTCTCATGATGACCCCGTTTTGCTGGCTACAAAGAGTTAGTGCTCTCACCCCATGCTTTCTCCATCGTTTGAGACCAGGAAGATTTTTATTGCCTCTTTCCAAGATGACGCCTCCAAATTCCCTTTTTACTATTCCTTCTGGTCCTATATTTGCCTCTTCCTCTTTCTTCAACTTTTACCTTGAACTAAAGCAATTTTAATCACCATTCACTTTTGAATGAAGATTGTTCCCTTCTCGCTTGTTTTAGCCTGTCTCAGTCCCTTGATCCAGGCTTAATGAACTCTCTTCTCTGACCTTTTAACCTTCAAATTACTTTTCTTTGAGGAGGTTTTCCTCACCTGCCATTGGGCCACACGTTTTCTGACAACCAGCTAATTGCCCTCTCCACTCCCTTACACACTAACCTGCAGCAGATTCTTTCTACATTGACACACACAACTATTTCATTTCCTAGGAAAGCTCTCTGCTTTCATTACTTTCCTGCTGGCCTGTCCACACAGCAAATTGTGCACAGCTGGCTTAGTAGCAATGTGGCTGCAGTAATATGAAGTTTAGCGTGAAATGAAAAATTTACTGAAAAGCAGGAGAGTCTGACATTTCACCCAACCTCATCTCCTTTCAGTCAATGTCCTCTTCCTAGACAAAGACAGACACTGATGTATCTTATTTTAAAGTCCTTGCTCTCATCAGCCTAAATCTATCACCTTTAGAGAAGTTGTTCACCCACTGTATTTTTTCACAAGTGCACCTTTACATGGCTCTGACCGTTCCCCTGTCTTGACTTCACCTTCCTGGCAGCCTACCCGCTTGGCTGATGAGAGTCTTAATGAACTGAAAATACAAAAAGGGAGCACACAAGTGTAAATAAAGATAGGCAAGACAGGAGGAGAACAAAAGCATTGCCTGGGCACTCTGGCACAAAAACAGGAAGGCAAAAGCCCAGCTGGAGCTAGCAAGCGACATTAAGGTTAAAAAGAAACTATTCTACCAGAATGCTATTTGTAAAGCGAAGGTCAGGAAAGATGTGAGTCCCCTGATGAATGGGGAAGAGACAAGTAACAGGAATCAAAGAAGAGGCTGAACAATTCAGTGTCCTTTCTTACAAGTCCTCATAGACAAAGACTGGCTCCCAAGTCCCAGAAAACCCCTTTCAGAACACACAGGGCCAGTCAACAGCAAAGAAGCAATAATTTACAGACTACTTAGAGGAAACCAGGTATGTTCAGATCCATCAGGCCAGATTTCACCAAAGGATCTGACAGAGTTAACTGATAATATTTGGAAGCTGTTGTCAATCAACTGAGAAATGAAGGTCATAGTGTGAGGTCCCTGATGACAAGGAAAAGGCTAACATTACTCTCATCTTTATGGAAGCGCAAACAAGGAAGGGCACCAAGTGAACAATCAGTGGGTCAGTCAGAGGATATTCAGCTCCAGCTGAATATCCTCTTTTAATCCATCTCCGAAGACAGCAGAAGACAACTAGCAGGAACAGCCAGTGTGAATTTTTCAAGGGAAAAACACGCCTGACTCCCTCACTGTCTTCCATGAAGGATCTGAAGGGAGAACAGTAGAGGTGCAAAATATTTAGACTTGTGATACTGTCTTCCACAGCAGCCTCCTTTTTAAGGTATGGAAATAAAGGTGGGATGGAGAGATCGGTTGCAAACTGGCTGGTCGGCCAGGCTCAAAAGGTAGTGGGTCAATGACTTGACATATAGACAGATGCAGCAGAGACATGGACTCTTGAATACCTTCATCCATGGCCTGTACTGAGACAGAACACACCAAGGACAAACACACAGCTGACATCAGCTTGCCAGGAAGGGCAGGAGTACAAGGATGGTACAGCCACTGTGTCCTCAGTTTCCTCACTGCCCAGTGTCTGGCAAGGCAGCTTCATTAACACAATGGAGGGAAAAAAACCTGTATATTTTACACAGTATTTCAAATCACCTGTCTTGCTACAGTGGAGAGGGTTCACACAGCTCTCTCAGAAATAGCCCTTTTTCCTTGGAGTTTGTGCTCATGAGCCAAGGTGGCAGATGTAGATCTTGTAAGTTCAGGTAATGAAGCAGACCTCTAGGGACAACGCCTTTCAGCAGGTTAGAAATCATTAATGTTTCTATTACTTGTTTGAGTAGGTGATTAAAATCTCCCACCAAGCATGTTTCCAGAGACACTAACTCAGAAAAAGAGGATTCCTCTGAGATGAGAGTTTTATGTTTTGGGTTGTTTTGTTTTTGCCATTCAAGGTGAACTCTGTTGCTCTTTTTGTTAGCTACCATGCCTTCTTGGTTTAATCCTGTGGGGTTTCTTCTCCCTACAGCTGTGTCTTGTTTTCTTTGCTTGTTTTTGCTCCTCACAGAAGATACAGTAAATTTAATAGGTCTGTGAGGCTCATGTATATTGTTATTTTTGTGACTGCATTATCACCGACATTTAATGGCAATGTATTTCTAGTATTTTGTCAGCAAAAGATGCAACTACTTTTAACTTGCAATAACTGCGTAAGCCCATTAAGAGATGCTTCCCATTATGCTAACATATTACTCTACAGGTTTCAAGTTTTTTAGTGGAACAAAATGTTTAATTGCGCCTCAATTTTGGGAACAACATTGCTTAACATCTTGCATTAGACTCATGCCTCCTCTTTTGCTGTTTCAGTCTGTGTCTATAATACCTTTCTTGCAGTCAAAATTCCTTTTGTGCAGATAGATTCTGTCATGTGGAATGGCAGAAATAAAAGTAAATATATTTAATGAAGTGTAACATGAAGAACGAGGTAAATTAAACAAGAAAATGAATCATACGCAGTACTTCTGTGGTGGCTATGCAAGACTCTGAAAAAGGGAATACATAAACCCTTTCTGTCTGACAGACTTCAGTTATGCTGGAAACCTGCAGAAAATTTCCCTTGCAATCTGACTGCACACCACGCACTAACTACTTCCTGCTTTCAGAAAGATCAGTTCTTTACTCCACAACATTTCTACCTATTTTGCACAAAGAGAAACACAGAAATTCATCATTTCAGTGTTGTGATGAAAGTCTATGGGATAAGATGTATTTATGTCTGCCGTGAGGTCTGCCCAAGCCAGGGAGACATTCAAGTTTCATTATGTGATCTATGTTCATGGAGAAATACATACCAAGAACTCACTCAGAAGTAATTCCATGTATAAAATACTTGTATGTATACATATACGCTCACTAGCCAAGCAGAGAGGTACCACTTAAGTGGTACTTTCCTAAAAGTTTTATCTTCCTCTTTGGTTCTCTCAGGCTGATGACACCAGAACAAGAGCACATAGCCTTAAACTACGCCAGGGGAGGTTTAGACTGGATGTTAGGAAGAGGTTTTTCACAGAAAGAGTGATCTCTCAGTGGAATGGTCTGCCCAGGGAGGTGGTGGAGTCGCCATCCCTGGAGGTGTTTAAGAGAAGACTGGATGAGGAGCTCAGTGACATGGTCTAGATGGTGGGAGGCTTGGATGGATGGAGCGTGGTGCCCATGGTTCCACAATTGTGGGCCTGATCCCTGGGTGGGCGTTCGCTTGGGAGTTGGACTAGATGATCCTTGTGGGTCCCTTCCAACTCAGAATAACCTGTGAACCTGTGGTTAACCTTTGGAGTTCACACTGCTCCAGTGGCTGGGCAGCAAAGCACTGGCAGGAGCTGCTGCTCCAGGACTCGCTCCAGGTGCAGTAAGGGTACAGTTTGCAGGCAGTTCACTGGTGCTGACAGGAACAAGGACCCACATCTCCTTGTAGTCTCTTTCTGTTCTCCCCCTTGTGGCCCTTACATCTAGTACTTGTCACAGAATCACAAAATCACAGAATCATTTATTGTTGGAAAAAACCTCCAAAATCACCGAGTCCAGCCTTTGACCAATCTCCACCCTGTCAACCAGACCGCAGCACTAAGTGCCATGTCCAGTCATTTTCTGAACACCTCCAGGGATGGTGACACTAAGAACCAAGAGATGCTACTAAGAAAAGAAAATAGCCACTTTTTGCTCCTGCAGTTCTGCACATTTTAGTGAGGTGATCCATTTGAAAGCAGGGTAGATTGAAGGCTGAGGTAGACCAAGGCCTATGGTAGGATACACAGCCAGGAGCAGGAAGGTGAAACTCTGAGCAAGGTCAACCCTCAATTCCCCTGCTCATAAAACCATATTTTGAATTGGGATTTCTGGCACATTTAAAAAAAAAAAAAACCTCACTAAAACCAAACATTATAACTTTCTCTTCCTGCTCTGCAAAAGGGTTTTCCAATGTCATCTAATGATACTTTTCAGCTGATTTTTCTAAGAGATACATTGAATAACTTTGTTTCATTGTGTTATTTTCCCTTTCAGAGCAATAGATAAGACCATTTTGCTGCACTGGAAGAAAAAGCTGTTGAGAACTTCTGCAGGATAAATTGTGAAGGAATCTCAGAAACATGCTCATGAAAAAAATGGTATTTGACTTGTTTGAGAAAATGAGTCTCACAGTCCAAAACGTTGGCATTTTCTAAATTCTGAACACCTTCTCAAGCAAATATAAAATTCTTTAATTTTTATGCAACTTGTTAACTCTGAAGTTGCAATAATACACAGAGCTGGGAACTGCTCTTATTTTTAGTTACAGGTAACATTTTCCATCCTAAGATCAAGTTATAAGTTGCTTACAGAATGCAGGTCCATTGTTTTCATAGAAAATTTCCTCCTGTGTAGTTTTTAAGAATGAAGTTAGAGCACATGCAGTGTTTTATGGGGTTGAGAGCTTTTAAGTAACAAAATTGAAGCCACACCATTACGGTCTTTGAGATTTCAAATGTTTGCACTCAGGAGCTGAGATACGAGATGTAGTGAAGGAGTTACCATTTTCCAAGGCTCAGACCATTGTATTCTGCTATGTGAAAACACATCCAATCCACTTGAAATTTTAAGTTGGTATAGGAGGTTTATCTGTTACACACCATCACAGGTTCCCTGTTTCATGCAATCTTTTTTCATGGTGTCCCAGGTGAGCTGTGGTTTCAGCACCAAAAATCAGTGCTGGCAAACTTGTGTACATGTCATATTCATATGGCCTCAGCGGTCTTGTCTGAGAGTAGAAAACGGTCTGAGTACAAAGCTGAAAATTGACTGTGAAGAAAAGAGGTGAGGCAGGTACAGAAAGAAGACCACAAGGAAAGCCAAAGGGGAGGGACTATAGAATGGAAGAGGCAAGCATGGTTAAGAAAGAGCCACAGGAAAACATGGGATTCCAGGCCTGGAGACAGAGCTCAAGCTTGCTAAGTCTTTTTTCCAATAAATATACAGAAAAATTCCGTGTCTGTTTTTCAGGTGGCTGGTTGATAGAGCAGAAATACTTTAAGTGGTATCCATTATGCCATTAACGCAAGTAAGAGGTCTCTGTCAGGATGTAATGGTTTTAACTTTTCTCAAAGACACTTAAAAATCAGTCCATCCTAAGAAGTGTCTGTATTTTCCCTAGCTGTCAGTGGGAGAGATGGCTCTTTTTTTTTTTCCCTAAAGGATCTTATGTTAAGGAAAGCCATAATAAAAGCACAAATCAAGTGCTCAGAAACAAAAGGCTCCAAAATTAATGTTAATCAAGCAAATGTAATTTTTATGTTCTTGTGCAATGCTAGATGAGTTTCTCAAATCAGATTTTCCAGACATGTTCACTAACTGGGCATTTCTCATCATCTGGATGCTTTTCTTCCTCAAAGCAATTCAAGTAGGATGCAGTAATTCACAGTAGTGGAAGCTGTTCATTGAATACATATCAATTTCGATTAAAAAAATCTAAATATCCTAATCCACTATTTTCCTAACATCCAAGTTTTCACCCAGACTTAAAATCTGGTTACAGTCGGGTCTCCTATAACACGGACCCGCGGTCTTATTTGGGACCCGCGCAGCCCGACTTCCGCATTGAATGGCAGCCGTGCCGTAGCCACCACTTGGGCCACCCCCGCGGCCGCTGCGGCCACGGCCGCTCCCCGTGCCCCTGCCACCACCCGTACTGCCCCCGCTGCTGCCTGAGCCACCACCACCGCTGGTTCTGCTGCCCCGGCGCAGGTCACGCAGGTTTCGCAGCTGCAAAACAGGTCTCCTACATCGCTAAAAAAATCATGCCACTAATATCTTAAGTCACAATATGGGGGGCGCATAGTGCAAGAGGGCCGACTGTATTACCAAAACAAAATAGTGTAAGGCAGTTTTCAGGCCAGTCTGGCCCATGTGTAAGTTTGAGAGATCTTTGAAAGCATATAAAAAAAGTTGCTAGTTATGTCAGAAAAAAAATGGGTGATCATGAAAAGTAGGCTTGAGTTCAGAAATAGTGACTAAGGAGGTTTGATGCCATGGCATCAGCCATGTGGATGACACACTGTTAGCATGACAGTCAGCATATATGACAGCTCTTTTGTGGGAAAGTTACCCTTCTCTTCACAGGAACAGAAAGAAATACCTATTTCTAAATTGCAAAACTTAACAAGATAGAGGAAATGAAAAATCAATTTACTTAAACAAGTGAGTCATTCAACAACAAAAAAATTTAAAGGCTGCTGCAGTATTTATGGTCTGAAAGATTTTAGTGCTAGCATTGAATATCCTAAGACTACAGCCTTTTCCAGAAGGAAACAAAGGGATACACTCCAAAACTTAATTAGAGGGAAACGTACCACCCCACAGACCCTGACAGTCTACATAAAAATCAAGAATCCATAAAAATATCCTAAGTGGTTACTGATTTCAAAAGACTAAGTAGCTTTTCATTTTCAGAATACTAAGTAAAAGCTAATTCCAACAAGAGAGTATTTTCCACATAAGAGATTAAAATGTAACACTTAAATCTCATAGTTTCCAAATTAATACAAAAATCTCAGTTTCTTCTTGTAGTTCAGTCTCATTAAAAATCCTTTAGCAGATCTATATATGTATTAAAAATCGTTGTGGTACATTCTTATGATACACAAGCCTTTGTAAAAATAGTATTAGATTCCTATTTTCTATACAGAAAAAGGAAATAAATTTACTCCTGGGTAATGTCTCTGAAACATTAGCAGTATGAATGGTACTGAAGCATAATTAGGTTTGCAGAAACTCCTCCGAACACTCATACATTATGCTATTTAAGGTTACTTTTGAAAACTGTAATTAAACAGTCAGAAAACACCCAGAAAGGAAACAAAATAACCAGCCACATAAAAGTCACCGGGAGAAAACAAACAAACAAGCCCCTGGTTGATCATTTAGATTTCTTAATGAGTTCTGGTAATTCCAGTAAGTTACAGAAGCCAGGAAGGACCTGAGAAGACAGCTCCTTTCCTTTCAAACTTTAACAACTGTATTACACTTCCAAAAAGCAAATCACAACTCAGCTTACTGAAATAACATTTTTCTCCCGTATGCATTCCTGTCAGATAAATCTACAGCTAATAATTCCTCTCTGCCTGCTCGTTTATCCATACTAAAACACAGGAAGAAATACAACTCCCAGAGCTCCTGCTAAGCCCCTTTGCCAGCCTGGGCAGGATTTCAGAGGCTGGGAGTTTACAGTCAGGCTATACAGCATGGCATCCATACAGCAAGGCATGCTCTCCTGCCTCATCACCTCTGACAACCATGTCTGGCACACGGCTGGTAGAGCCACCAGATTTGCAGAGAACTGATGGAACCCCAGCTCGCTCAGGGCTGAGGGCACCTCTGCCGCCCACCACACTGGCAAGCCAGACAAAGCTGTTAGACCTGTGATGGCCAGCATTTCAGAGTAAAAACAAGCCTTAATTAAAGGACAGGCAGGAGGTCACCTCTTCTTCAACAGCCTCATGCACCTCCCCCTGTTCCCGTCATGCCACTCATGCAGTACAAAGCAGGTGGAAATTATTCACGCTTCCCAGCTGGGGATTCCCTCCCTCAGCAAATCTAACGGTGGATTAGAGAGCTCACAAGTTGTCTTCCCCATGGCTCTGGGGATGAGGAGCACAGCTAGTGGACATTCTGCCAAAATACACCTGGTGTCAGCTTACAGCTAGTGAGGGACACTTCCTAATTGCCATAAATTAGCTGCTATTTCCTGGTGGACAGCAGAGAATCAAGGAACTTCGACTTGTTGGCTGTCACTCTGCCCTTGCCCAGATGCTGCGAAAGACATCTTGACTTTGTCAGGTGCTCAAGCAGCTGGTCAAGTGAGCAAGAAGCCCACCCTCTCCCCAGGTACAGCCAGGGGGACAGAGTGAGGAGGGGCACTAGACACATTAGCATCCCTGCTCTGTATCATGTCACTGCTGGGGCACTGATAGACCTTGTGTCACTGCTAATCTCAATTAAGTCTGCATTTTCTGTTTGAATGCAGGGCCAGAGCCACCCTCAGTTCACATCCTTGGTCAGCTGTTTTTAACAGTGTTGCACACACCCAAAAATAACAGAAAAAAATTAGCCAGCACAAATCTTCATATAAATATAGTAGGAGAAAAACCCCCAAATCTACACGTAAATATGCATGACTGAATTCTGTCCTTTGTCTCATATCCCCACCTCTGAAAAGAAACAAAAGGCCAGTTTCAGGCCTGAGATTCACAAGCACCGATCAAGGTACAGTTCCCATTTACATCCAGGCTGAACTGGGCGTAAACATGTCTCTGTGACTTGGAGAAATGCATGCATTCGAGACCATCTTTTTGGTACAGTCTTGGCTAGAAGTCAGTGGAAAACCACTGTTTCTACACCTCTAATCTATGAGACTAATATTTACCTGTTCTTACTCCTTGCTCTGTACATTGAGAAATCTGGTTTTCACAGAGACCAGGATCTAGGAGCTCCTGTTGATTTTAAGCAGTGGTTAGCACTTCTGGAAAAACTCCACAGGCAGCAGGCTTCACTCTACTGTTTAAGTAGTCAGGCCACCAGCTCCTGTCCCCTCTATCTGTAAAAATCTTTTTTCCAAAGCGATTCCTGAAGAAATACTAAATTTAAAGACAATTTGGGCATTATATACGTAAGACTTTTGGTGTGTGCTTTGTTAGGTGTTTATCAACTGACCAATCCTCATCCCCAAGGAAAAAAACAAATCAAATAAGAAAAGGCCAAAATCAGAGGACAGTATGGTAGAAAGGTCTCCTATCTTCTTGGCTGTTTTCCAAAATAAAAGCATTTACTGAGAGAGGACACACAAGAGGAGAATCAGGCGGCTTTCCACAGTAGAAAAGATTTTTGAACCTATTTCTTTCATCTCCCTGCAGTAACAAAAGTGCATGGATAAACTTTAGGCTGGAGAGGGGACCCACAGACAGATTTTCCACCTGCATCAAGTGGCCTCACACCAGCATGTCCAGATCTTGCTGCTACCCTTCCTCCCTGCAGAAGCAGCCTGTATATAGTGTCATTTCCCAAACAGCCTATCTTGCATGTAATCCTTAGAAGAAAAAAAAACCCACCTTAAAAGTGTAAATTGAGACAAAGGCCACCTTTTCTACAGGAGTACAGTCTTTTGTAGATGGAGACTCAATGCTTCCCATGTAAAATCAGAGAAACGTCAGGAAGAGGTCTCAGTGGAAAAGCTATTCTGAACTCCTAGCCTCAGTAACTGAAAGAGGCTAGGGACACATTTTCAGGAATTTCAAAAAAAGATGCAATTATGGCATAGAGATGGTATTGGTACCTTAAAATCTTTCATTAGGTAATTCTGAACACACTGTAAGGTGACTTTAAATAGCATAGAAATATCTATTGCCATAACATAGAATATTAGGAAGTAATTCCCACAACAGAAAAACATATGTATTTGGGAAAGAACTGTGAAAGCAGTGAAAAACTTCACTTTCCTAAATTAACTCTGATTTCCAGATTTTTATACTGAATTTTTGAATCATTATACTATTTGAAAAATATAAGGGAGTTGGTATCTAATACACTGCTTTAAACCAGTGTTTAGATTTAGTGTTTAGATTATCAGGTGTCTAATAAAGCAGGATGTTCATCTCTTTTGTCTTCTGGGTGAGGACTCTTTTATTACAGTGTAGTGTCTTTTGTTTTAATGCTGCTCTGCAGTGGATTGCCAGCTCATTAATTTTTCTGCTATAACACCCAAATCCCTTTGCTGATCAGTGTGCTGAATGATTGATTCCCTGCTCCCAGACTAATTTTTTACATTGGACTGCATTTACCATCTGGTAGATAAATCATCCCAAACACTCAAAGTCGGAGTCTGGTTCCAGTGATCCCCTTTGTTTGTTCAGTCAGTAGCACGAATATCACTTGGAAATGCGGAGGTTGTGTTCTCTCACCTGGATGACTCTTCTATATTGCAGACAGGGGTTTTAAGATAGAGCACTGAGATAATAATAGACCTCTTCTCATTAACAACAACAACAACAAAAAAAAACTATTCGGTATCTGTTGTGTTTTCTAGCCAAAATTTTTGTTTCATCCCTACCATAGCCACTGGTTTCTCACATGAAAATGAGTGTTTCTCACAGCACAGAACCAATTTCGCACATTTCAAACACATTTAACTATTTTTGCAAAGACATTCTTTGTAGGTGTAAACACCCATGCAAGTGAAGAAAAGGACATCCTTTGCAGTTAAATCAGAGAAGAAATACAATGAAATAAAGGGCCTTCCCAAGTCATGTTTTATACGAGAAAACAATTCTATAACCTCAACAGGAGCCTGCCTATTTTATTTTCTCTTTTATAACCCTGAAATGATACTTCCATAAAATTATATTTCCAATCAAGACAAGGGAAAAAGAACTCTGCCTGTCTAGGCAAACTTCTGTGAGAAGTGGAGGATGAAGACAAAGCTGTGGGAGGAACACGGTACTTTAGGAATTGTTCATCTGCCCACCACTGTACATGGCAATATCACTCAGGGCTGGGGGTAAGGGAGTCCCTTTCTTTAGCCTAAGGATTTTCTGCTGCTCTCTGCTGCCCAGAAGAACCAATTTAGCACAACACACTGACCTCTGTCTCTCCCAGAGGGATCAGATAAAGGTAGAGCACAATCAGAGTCAATACTAATTAGCAAAATGTAAACATTTCATTAGATCCACAGTTCCCTGAATTTTAAAGCAACAAACCACTATCCAGCCACAATTTTTTATCAAACTTTCTACGGAAATACCTGTTGAAAATACTGTTTTAGCTGTATCCATTAACCAGCTAAAGACTTTATGTCTTGGTCATGTGCTTTATGGACACTCCCAAGGATTAAAACTGGAATTTTCAAAAGCATTCTGAATGTCTACTATTTTGGACGCTTTCTGCATATGCAACATCACTAACCATCCCGTATCTCAAGGTTTTATGTTGCTTTTGTAAAGATGCGTGTTTGGTTTAAAATTTTAGAGGAAATTCAGCAACTTCTGCAAATGATGTTTACCCAAATACTTATTCTTTGTAGTCACATGTGAAACTGCATGTGAAAAATGTCTGAACAGGAAACCAAACAAAACTTCTGTAAGGTACAACAAACTCCTCCATACACTTCAGGTTTAAGCAACAGGACATTTCCTCACCCACTGTTAAAGTACAAGTGTTTCTAGAAAGTGTTTTACAGCCAAGTAGATGTGACAGCATGTCTTCATCACAGGCTGTGTGTTCCTTCTTCCATGATCTTATGCAGTGCTCTCATTAGTTGGTAACTGAGACGGGTTAAAATGCTTCTTAAAGCGGGCGGGGGGGGCTTGTCAGCCATAGGTGAAAGACTGACGTGTCAAACTCCTGAAGGTGGGTGGCAATGTGTTAGTCTGGGAAATAGTCAGGGCTGCATCCAGGGTAGAGCAACTGGAGCCCCTGAAGCGGACTATTTTGTGTTCACCTCGAACACACTATGGTGATCAAAGGTATATTAACCAGAATTTGCACAGATCCAAATCCCTGGCTTGCCTGACTACCCCCATTCACCCCATCTGCTTCCACATGGATCCCATGAGATTGCTGTGAGGCAGAGGAGATGCCTCAGGGCCCCCTTCTTGAGGAATCAGGCTGTTGCCTGTCAGCAAAGCCTGGCAGCTGGAGTAAGGCTGCCTACAGCTTTGTGGCCAGGCAGAGCCAGATTTCAGGAGGTTTTGGCCTCCAGACAAGATCTGTGAAGAACCATTTCATGTCTTGAACACCCTTTTATCTGTCAACACTGTACCTGTTCTCTTCTTCAGCTGTGCCACACAGGATGTTCTATGGATCTTATGAAAGTACAGAGAGTTTTTGCACCTATTTAAGATATGCAGGTCTCAGCCTGGTAGAAACAGGTAGGGAGGAGCCAGCAGCTACCGAGACAAGTCATGTCGCTTCAGAAAAATTACTGACAGTTCTGTCTTGTTCCTGATTTTCTTCTCTTTCAGTTTTACATTTTCCTGCTCATCTTAACTAACACTATTTTTGAACCATGGATGAGGATCCTGGCAGTTGGAATGTGGTTATATTATCTAAGCATCAAAAGACTGTAACTGCAACTAAGTTTATTTTTATAATACTAAATCAAAAGAGAAGTATTATAAGGATTTAATTTTATTTTGAGCCAGATCCTTTAGACACTGTTGCTGTAATACATAATCTATTCTCAGAAAAGTTCTGCCTTTTCAGTCCTCAGAAATTGTCTGCTATAGTGAGAAGTCAAACTATCCTAAAATAATTCACAGTTTGCTAGTCAAACACTGCCTCCCCACAAACTGCACTATGACCAATGAGGCAGTTTTAGGGTAATTCAAAAGAAATTGAACACTGATATTAGTGGAACATTAAACTGCCCTTTTAAATTGAGAAATTCACATCAAGAGTTACGCAAATGCATGTACAGCCTGGTCTGTCTCCCAGCTCCTAGTCAGCCAGGTCTAGGGATGTAACTGGCTCATCAAGAACAGAAGTCTTCTAGGTACTCTTCCAGCAAAGACCTCCACTGGCATCCTGCTCCACAGAACACAAAAGTTCCCTGGGAAGAATCTTGAAGCGAAAAAAATGACCTGATATTGGGGTTTTTTTAAAATAAACAAATAAATATTCAACCATGTGACCCATAAAGCCCAAATATTTAAACAACTAATGGCACCACTAGACACCTTTCTAATAACACAAGATTAAATAATTCTGGTCTCACAGTCCCTTGAAGCCATCTGTGGACTAAATTAAATGTGAAGATGCATTGTAGCTGTTCGTCAAGACAAATAGACAGATTTCAGGATCTGCAGGAAACTTTGATTTCATCAGATCACAATTTTGATTGCTAAACTTACTCCTAATCAGATTTGGTCTGTATCTTCTTATCCTTCTGTGGAAGAAAAATATCATACAAAGAAGACCCATCTTGCCAAGAAATGGTTTCACAAAATAAAATTTACTATCAAGTGATTTAGTCAAAAAGCCTTTCTCTACACACTTAGAAGCTCCACAAAATACAACTCCACTCTCTCACACTTTTTCTCTTTTTCTTCCTGTATTTCCATGTATTTCTAAACTGTTAGAATTCCAATATGTTCTAGGAATAAGCTACAGGAACTGGAAAGGACTGTTTAGTTCACAGCATACTATTCATTTGTAATTTTCTTATTATCTAAAGCTATTTTGGGGATAGAACAATTTTGTAAGAGTAATTCTATAAAGAATGTCATTAGTCTTCAGCTCTGTGGAGTATTACAGTCCATTCAGAAAAAGACAGGCTTGCACCTCAATAATGTCAATGTCTTCCATCTCTATTTTAGTTCTACAGCATCTATAGGACATATCAAGGAGGATATGCAGTAGTTTGGAGTCAGAAGAATAGGTCCTTTTCTCAACATTCCTGGTGCTCAGCACTTTTCCTTCCACAAATGTTACAGCTACTGTTATCCTGGGAACTGTTGCAACTATCTTCTTTGTGGACACCAAAGCCTGACTACAAGCTGGAAAAGTCACAAGCACTTCCAATTGATGGATCAATGGTGGAACGTGATAATCCCTTTAGAGGAAAAGGGTAAATTGAGCCTCCTGTCAATATTGGTGGGATTCTCTGTGTTTGTACTTCTTTACTCAAAGTGCTTGACTGCAGCTTTTTGTTTTTTCAGGTCCAAGTAAACATTAGCTCTCCCCTTTATCAGTCTACTTTCAACTCTAGAAGAAAACTAACAAGCTATAAGTATAAAATATTTATCCTTACATCAGTAGCAAGAAAGGGTCAGTCTTCTTGTTTTCCTCTCCATAGGAATTATCAGAGAGATCTTGGTACAGAAAGAATGTTTCCTTAACAATATTTTCCACAACAAACACACCTCCTCTTCTCTGCTTTTCAAAAAACAATAACGAAATTGGATTCAATCCAATCCCCTCAGTCAAGCCTCAATTGCTCCATCACACTACCAGTTCCCACTAGTGACAATGATGGCATGACACCTGCTACAGATGATTTTCTGCTATTCTGACACTTTCAGTTCTACCTTAAATACTTTTTGGCTCTTTAATCAGCGTAAGAATCTGCACTGAAAGGACATTTCATGTCTAGGCAATTACATTAAAGGGAAACAAACACGTGGATGATACTGTTCAAGTTTTAATTCTTCTTTTTAAATACTGTTTCTGTTTCTTACTCATAGTTAACTCATATTCATGCCTTATGATAGTGATATGTAACCTGGCTGAGATTAGTTCATTTACTTCAGAAGTTTGATTGGCAGAACCACATATCCCATTTTATTTGGCTCAACTGCTATAATTCACTTACAGGAGCATAACTCATAGTACCTTAAATACAATAATCAATTAATATAGTTCCATCTACCATTTCAGATCAAGTTTATCTTTGCAAACATAAAAAGAAATGTACTTCTTAAAACAGTGAGACTAACTTACCTGAGCATGCACCTCTCTTCTAGCCCCTGCTCATACGTTCTCATCACCATGGCTGTATATCTTTAGCACAAATTGGTTTTCCCTTGTGTAACTTAGAATGATATACCAAACAAAGCCCCTCACCCACTTAATTTGAACGAATACCACAAAGGGCATGCCTGTTCTAGCTGATAAGCAGAGATGAAAGCCAGTCTTGAGGCCACAACTCATTCTGGTTCAGAGTCCCCACTGAGTCCAGGCAGAAACCACGGCTGAGCTCTAGAGCCCAGCAGTGCCTGAGGTTTATATCCTCCCAAATCCATGTTCACATCTGCTACATGAACTAGGCCAAGGCAGATACATGCTGATGCTCACTATTCCTTGTCACAATAGGGACAGCTTGGACCCAAGCTTCAGACAACACAACAGTCTAGAAAGAGTGCACATAAAACTCATATTGGTCAACTCACTAATAAACTTAAGTCTTCATCTCAAGTGGAAGTGTACCAGATGTGAGTAGCTTTAGACTCCATCTTTTCCCCCAAAAAAGCAGCTACAACAGCTCATACGTAATAGGTATCCAGTGATAGTCACCTTGGGGGATCTCTACTACAGGGCTCAATGACAGACTCAAAAGCATCTGAGAAAGCACTAGAAACAAATGCACAGTATCTGCATTTAAACTGGATCTCATCCTGCTCATCTCACTCACCTTATGTGCACTTCACAATTCCTCTTCCTGTAAAACTCTGTTTACAGAGAAAAATTCATGCTTTCAAAACAACAGCACATGATGTGCCCAGTTATTGGCACTCTTGTCCACCCTCTCTGAGTTTCTCCCAATCTATCTTTTCTGATAGTGCTTCTGTACTCTTTTCTGCCTGTGCACCAGTCAATACCTTCCATTCTCAACTCTCTTCAGGACTCACTCTTGATGGATGTCCAGCCTTCAGATGCCTTTGTCCTACTGATGATGTCTACCCCTCACTTCTCATCTTACCACATATAAAGTATGAAATCACATGAATTTTGCTGGTGCTTGTTGTACTCTTGTTGGCTTACCGTGTTCTCTACTTCCCATCTCTCTTTTTCCTACTGTTTCCACAGCATATTAAAAGTTGAGACAATGTATACTATATGGTGAAGGATGACTCAACTATACTTTCTCTGCTATTCTCATTTAAAAAATGTAAGCTTTTGACAGCTTGTACTTCTATGCTCAGTAAACACCCCATCACAGATTCAACCATCACCCTATCACCGGATAGACATTTTGTCCCTCTATTCCCTTCCATCTTTCTAATCATTACTTTCAATCTACTTTTATCTACTATTTCAGACACATTGACTTTGCAAAAGAAAAACATTCATATCTCTCAGATGAGGAATCTTTTAAAAAAGGTGTCCTTAATTTTTCCTTGACTTCATTCAGCCCTCAAAAAGTTACTCTGAAACAACTTTACTCAATTCACTCAAAGAGAACTTAGGAAAAAAAGGTGACAGCACACAGCCTCTGAGACTCATAGGTGGGGCGTAGAATCATCCCAAACAAGCCTATTTCATCACACGAAGGAACAGCACACTGCAAGGCTTACCAACACAAACATATTCCTATTAATTAAAATACCGGGTGTACAGATCCAAACCAATGCACTGAGCAATCTCTCTCATTGAGTCTGTGTACCTTCCATCCAAATCTACAGCGTCCAGTCAGCTATGATCAAACTACAACCAACCCCTGTGGCTGCCACATATGTGACAAGAGTGTATCTCACACTCGAGATTCAACCTGACTGAAACTGAAACTGAAGGTGCCTACACATAGTGTATGTCTCCGGAGAGTACTATCAGATTAGGAGATCATGAACTAACTACATGTTGTACTTACCTTTACACATGGGATGCTGAATAACCCCCTGTAGTTCACAGTCTATTTACGGACACAGCTATCTCACAGCCTGAGCAGAGCAGCCATCAGCAAACATTACAGGAGAAAACTACAGGTAGTGCTGGGAATAATATAACATCTCCAAAACATCAGTCCAAGACACTCTTTTTCCGAAAGAAACACGAATTTGGGTTGTCACCACATTCTGGGTAAGAGAGGCCTATTTAACTTCCCTAGCTTAGCAAAGTATGGATTGACAGATGAACAAACACATACAAACCCACATTGTCAATTAACTCTAGTCTTAATTCCCTGTTTCCTGCTCTAATCACTTGATCATGTGTTATTCTCTTGGCCAGGGATGATGCAATTATACCATAGTTTAACAAAAGGCCAAGCTGCCATGCATGCGCCAAAGGAGCAGAATCAAGGCTGAAAAAGCCGTCTTAATTTTCGTGTTGTCTGCCTCTGTTCTCCACTTTGCAATGTTCTTTTGCTACAGCAAACTGTTTCTTAAACAGCATACTCTGTAGCAATAACAGAACAATTCTGAAAAGAAATAACAAATAAATAAAGGTAGCTACATCATCTAGTGATGACAAAATGTTACAAGCCAAGGAACACTCTAAAGAAGTGTAAAAAACTATTCAGAGCAGCAGGTCAAACTGATGCATATATTAAAATAACAAAATAGTAGAAGAAAGGAGAAGAATTTTGCTTCTCTGAGTAAGGAAAGCAATTTAGAGAGTTCAAATGTTTGAAGAAGTAACAGTAGTAGTGTTCTTAACTTTCAGCATAAACAGCAGTGTATGTGGTAGCAGTCCGCTGAGAAAGGTGCTAATGTCAACATGTAAATACTGGAAACTCATCTTTTTCAGGGAGCAGCTTCTTTAGTAAATGTTAATGAAGCTATGCAAAGGTAAGTGAAGGGAAAATCTGACCCAGATATTGTGTGTTGGTATCAGTTCTTTCAAAATTCAAGCTGAGAACTGAAACCCTGCAGTTTTGCATGAAACAGATACAACATAGAAGAATCTCACTACTGCATTTTAAGTGAAATTTTCCTTCCATATTTTTGTAGTTACACTAAAAACAGTGCCTGCCACAGTACGTACACAGCAAGTATATTTGCTTCTGCTTATTTTTAGTAGAACCAAATCATTCAGAATTACTTCAATATAACACACTGTTTTCTAATTCCAGGTTGGAAAGCCCCCTTTCTGTGATGGTTTCTAAATAATGGTATCCCTGCGTTCCACATCATCTTAGAAACTTCCTCACATATTTCATCAGCCTTCCATATTTAATCTCCCTGATTTATGCACATGCCGTGGTCTAATGACCCACATGTCTCTGATGGGTAAGCCGCTAACACCAGTGACACATTAACCTATTAACCTCTCTTTAAAAATAACCATCATATTCATACAAAAAGAACGAAAGGTCAGGCAGCAGCAAAACAGTAGCGCTGTGGTATCACACAGTAACACAGTCTATAACTAAACTAGGCAAAATAAAGAGAAAAAGGAGCATTATCAAGAGCGTATAGCAGATTTATTATATTGCAAAATCATTTTGCCAGTTTGCTGCTCCGTGAATTTGATAGCCTGGTTTAGTTGCATTATCCATATTGTGAAATGTAATTGGGAGGAAGATCACTCTTCCGTTCACTTATTTCTTGAAATTTGTTGTACAGTTTGGGGACCTTATGGCGCAAGATACTAAGAGTTTCTTCCAACGTGGAAATTGCCTTCCAACCCCGCTGAAGACAATGGGAGCAGGGGGCTCTGCGCACAGGGCGAGCAACCTTCATCACCTTGGAGAAGGCACTTTGCACAGCTCTCGCTGGCAATCTGTGCAGTGGAATAAAGCTATCATTTTTAAAAGCAGGAGGAGGCATACACAGCCATTCTTCGGAGAAAAAAAATAAATTCTCTTTTCTAAACAATAGTTTTAGAATAAAAACAAGTCTTTCTAAAAAATTGTAAACTTTATGTTGTATGTATTTACTTGGTTGTACTTTAAAACTGCCGTATCCCCCAAGATCTAAGAAAACGTGCAGCTGTCACACCGAACCAATTCACCCACATTGCAATCTTACAATACCAGGGTATACTTATGTATAGTCTACGTATGGCACGCAACAAAAAAAAGGAGGGGGGGATGGAACCCCAAACAACCTAAAAAGCTTATTTTGAGCATACCAGGGGGTTCTTTTGTTGCCTACCCCTTCTCCGGAGCGAACCTACACAACAGCCGGCATAGGAAGGGCGGAGAGGCTACCGCGGGTTTGTTCCGCACACGGCCAGAGAGAGACCCCAGGAGCAGCCCGTGTGAGCGCCGGCACGGGCAGCCCCGCCGGCTGCAGCCCGGCTCGCACCCTCCGCCCGCAGCAGGACGGGGCCGGC
>WEKX01028187.1:311541-350405 GCA_013390025.1 Pitta sordida
CCCGCCCTCACGGCGGGGCCGCCCCTACGGGGAGCGGGTGGGGGGTCCCGGGGCGGCGCCGGGTCGGACCGGGGTATAGCGGGCACAGGCGACACGAGTGCGGGGATAGCGCTGTTGGGTAAATGAACCGGTCCCCAGGGGCTTCGAGGAAGGAGGGCCGCTGGCACAGCGTTTGTCACTCTCTGGGATGGTTTATTTGTTATTCACTAATAAGACAGCTTGAGTGGTGTTGGGGAAGAAAGCGAAGAGACCATCTCTGCTATTGATTAATCGTAAAGGTGGTGCTTAATTTTTACTGAATGGAAGCCCAGCACATATAACGGCAGCATTTGGACCGGTGCAAGTAAATAAATATGTTTAAAGTGAAGGCAGTGATTTTTGTCATTACTTTTACTTTTTTGTCACTGCTTTTACTATCAAAGGGTTTTCCAGTACCTTACATGGAGACACTTCAGAGGACGGAAGCACTGCACAGGGACAGGGTGCCAGGCACATGTCTTGAGTGCAGACCCTCAGGACACATCTGCATGGCTGACAGCTTTGTGTAAATTGACAGCAAGATGACCATTTTGACATTAGGGAAAACACAGGACAATATTTTACATTCAATTATATTTTTTTCCTGTTTGAGTTGTCTCATTTCATTCAAGTTTTTTTAATCCACTGTATAGACAATTTGTTTCTCGGGAAAAAGAACTGCTTGTTTCTAAGCTTTGGGGAGGCATAGTGTCAGATACATAAAGTCAAACTGTTGTCTTTTTGAATACAGCAATGAAGAGGTAAGTTCTCTATGACTAAGACTGAGAGAGCGATTTCCTTTTGGCATGGGGGTTCAATACTGGTTGCCTCTGCCAAGTAAATGTTCTTCTGTAATTACTTGCTGATGCTAGATGTAAGAAAAGGTCTGCTCCTCAGTAAGATGGGGCACATTAACTCACATTGTGCTGGTTTTGCTGAGGCTGGGCTGCTGAGGCACACTGGCCAGGGTGTCTGGTCTGCTAAGCAAATAAACCTTTGGGATCTTTAGGCCATGGGACTGACACAGTTTTAAAGGTAGTACTTTGCTGTTGTAGAGGCAAATGCTCTGTATAAGTCTTTAGATACACAACTAGATCCATCTTACTTGCTGTTTTCCTGTACTTCTTGCTGGAGGGCTAGACCAGAACTGCCCTTTTCTCTATGTCAGAAAGTTCTAACACTCAGCCTGAACACATTCAAGACCAGTTCATACCCGTTTATCCTTGTGCTATTGAGTGTTTCAGGTAGGCATTTCTCTTTCCCTTCCATTTACATCTGTAATATATTTATTGGCACTAGTCATAGCCACTCATTGCTTGTCTATCGTAAAATGTCTAACATTTTATTTGTCTCCTCCTGTAAGACAGAGCCTCCGTAAGTCAGATTTTAGTACTCTAGATAGAATTTGAATTCAGCTTTCTTCAGCATAGCTGACATGCAGTGTGTAACAGCTTTTCACAAACTGTTGCCAGCCTTTGCAATGGAGGTATTCTCTCCCGATTTTGTCCAATAATACCTTTTCTTATGCAGCCAATTTGCTTTTTATATGACTGAATCTCGCTGATGGTTCAGGTCATGCTGTGAGTGACAAATACAGGCAACTCCTTCTATTTGTCTGTCATTTACAGTCCATAATAAAAATGCTTTTTAAAAATGTTTGAGTGCATGACCATATCTTTTCCATTATTGCATTTTTTCTCATTTCTTTTATTCCCATCTTCAAGATTACGTATATTCATCTCTTTGAGATATTGTGAACCTCCTGTCTATTGACAGTCCTGCACTGTTCTTTGTGTCCAGAGCACTTCCACATCCACACTAATGAAAATATATGCAAATACAAATTATTGAGCTCAGGCCAGACTTCAACAGTAACTGTATTTCTCCTAGCTCAAACATTCCCCTTCCAGGGCAGTGGATAGTCAGCCGTAGGCAGTTCCCAACTGAATTTGCAGCTTTGTTTCAGTTCCTCATGTCTTTCAGCTTAAGTAGGCAAACTGCATCCTAGAATCATAGATTGTTTGGGATGAAAGGGACTTTAACTGCCATGTAGCTCCAACCCCTCTGCCCGGGGCAGGGACACCTTCCACTAGACAAGATTGCTCACAGCCCCATCCAGCCTGGCCTTGAACACTTCCAGGGATAGGGCAGCCACAGTAGGTACAAACTCCAGTTTAAAGCCACTGCGTCCTGTCCTATCCATACATACCCTTGTAAAATGTCCCGCTCCAGCTTTCTTGTAGGCCCCTTCAGGTACTGGAATGCTGCTATAAAGTCTTCCCAGAGCCTTCTCTTCACCAGGGTGAGCAACCCCAACTCTCTCAGCCTGTCATCATCATAGGAGAGGTGCTCCAGCACCCCTGATCATCTCGGTGACCCTCCTCTGGATTTGCTCCAAGTCCAAATCCTTCGTATGTTAGAGGCCTCAGAGCTGGATGCAGTACACCAAGTGAGATCTCCCAAGAGTAGAGTAGAGTAGAGTAGAGTAGAGGGGGAGTATCACCTCTCTCGATCTGCTGGTCACACTCCTTTAGATGCAGCCCAGGACACAGTTGGCTTGCTGGATCATGCTGAGCTTCTCATCAACCAATATCTCCAAGTCCTCCTCAGGGCTGCTTTCAATCTGTTCTTTGCATGTATTTGTGCTTGGGATTGCCCAGCCTATGCGCAGGATCTTGCACTTTGCCTTCTTAAACTTCATGCGGTTCACACAGGCCCATCTCTCAATCCTGCTGAGGTCCCTTTCGATGGCATCCCTTCCCTCCAGCATGTCAACCCGACCACACAGCTTTGTGTCATCAGCAAACTTGTTGAGAGTGCACTCAATCCCACTGTCCATGTTGTTGATAAAGTTGTTAAACAGCACCAGTCCCAATACTGATCCCTGAGGAACACACTTATCGCTGATCTCCACTTGGACATCTAGCCATTGACTGCAACTCTTTGAGTATGACAATCCAGCCAATTCCTTATCCTCCAAGTGGTCCATCCATCAAACCCATGTCTCTCCTATGTAGTGACAAGGATGTTGTGCAGGACAGTATTAAATGCTTTGCACAAGTCCAGGTAGATGGTGTCAGTTATTCTTCCCTTATCCACTACTGCTGTAACCCCATGGTAGAAGGCCACCAAATTTGTCAGGGAGGATTTGCCCTTAGTGGGAAAGCTTTTAACAAGTCCAGATAGACTGTAAGTAAATCTTACGGGATTTTGTATTACAGGGGTTTTATTGTTATTTTTTGACTCCTGGGATGAATGACATGCTATTTTTTATCTAGAAAAGCCACACCTGAGTAATGCTATCTGTCTGGATGCATCTCTGTCTAGTTTAAACTGAGTGATACAGTCATGCTTGTTTGGCAAATTCACACTATGCCAGCTGGGTATTCATTCTTATTCTATTCTTTGGTACATGTATTAAAAAAACCCAAACCCTAACCACTCTCCTGCCAGCTTCAAAAGCAAAAGAATTTAGAAAGAATTTGAACAAGCTGCTTATGAAGTGGAAATTGTTGCAGGCTGAGGGAATACCACGCCAACAAAATGATACATGTTGTATGTCTTTGAGATCACGCTAAACTCTGCCACATTTGGTAAATTCCACCTTTGGCAAGTAAATGTAACTTTATTGCAGTTATCAAAAATTTCACTTTCGCTTGCCTCCAGCTGCACTTCTGTGAAAGTAGGAAGCTCTACAGATTGTTGAAAATTGGCATCCTTGGTGAGATCTTGAACACCACCAGCAGTTTTTTGGTCCCCTGCTGGTGCGCACATAATTTCTGCCCTGCTCCTTATTTTGATCCAGTAATTGTAGAAATTAAGATGTACAACCAAAGGGAAGCAGGGAATATGAAAGAACAGAGAGAAGCCTGCCTGACCAGTGAGAGCGATTTCATTTGCCAGAGATCTGGATACAGTACAGATACACTTAATTGTGAAAGCACTGTTTCACTTCATTGTAGAGAACAAAATGGAGAGCAGAGATCTATAATTTAGTGAAACCATTAAATTGCTGTTTGGAGCCCCCTGCGGCCTTATCCATCAGACAGTACAATCCTGCTCTTGCCAGGTATTTTGCCAGAGATTTGTACTTATTAGTCTTAACTTTCATTTTTAACCCCCCACCCCACCCCGTTTCTAACTCCGGTAGTTATGAAGAAAACATCAAAAATATTAAGACTATAAACTGGAACAAGGTTCACCGAATCAAAGATACACAAAAAGGTTGAGGCTGGAAGGGACCTCGGAAGGGCATCTGCTAAAGCAGGGCTACCTAGTGCTGATTGCCCAGCATTGTGTACAGATGGTTTTTTAATACCTCCAGGGATAGAGACTCCACAACCTCACACAACAACCAGTTCCAGTCACCCTCACAGTGAAAATGTGTTTCTTGATTTCAGAGAGAACCTCCTGTGTTTCATTTTGTGCCCATTGCCTCTGATCCTGAACCAAAATATAGAATCAGCCTCAACAAAAGACTCTATTTTCTCATATAAACTATTTCACTTTTGTTACTTGATCAAAAATACTCAGTTTATAGTTGATCTTATTTATCTGTCCCCTTTGGTTTTTTACTCGTCTTCTGTGGCCAAAATTTCAAATGACATTTACCTAAACCTGCCATCCTCAGTATTTGCAACTTGGATAATACAAATAAGGATCTTCAGTACATAATCCCACTGTATTCTGGTAAAACGCAATGAGTGATAAACCAGGAAAGGGCCAAGCACCACTCCTGTAGTTCTTATCTATTCCCCTCCTTTTACTTTAATCTTTAGTTTTCCAGGTGTTGCCCTACATTTTCCACTTTTCCCTTGTCCATTCACCATGGAATGTGATTTTTTTTCTCTTCTTTGCAGTTGTTTTGCCTCTTGTTTCTCAGAGTATCTTTATTCAGCCAAAAGGCATGACTAAAAGCCCATTTTGGTCAATAAGATGATTTTAAAGAATCAAGCTAGAGATATATTTCTTCTCATCGAATTTCCTGTCACAATATCCCCATGAATCAAACAATGTTACTGAGTCCACTCTACTGCTGGGAAAACCGGGACACCAAGAGATTTCTTTTTTCTATTGGCATCCAGAGGACACAAAGGACTCTGTAGCAATGGCAAAACAAAACTCTTGCGTTTTGAAACCCGGTTTCAAACACATGCTTCTCCAGTGCATTTTGATTCCTTCCAACACTAACACCTTCTGTTGACTTTTATTCAGAGGGGTGGCAGAAACAATAATAGAAGCTTCAAAACATCCTCAGGGCTGGTACAAATATGTTTGCCCATATCTCTCATTCTCATTCATCCATTCAGAACTATTTTTCTCCTTTCTTAGCTCATATAATAAGATACGAGCTGTCATTTAGCAACTTCATATATTTAGGTCTTCTAATCTTTCCTCATTAATCAATGCTTTAGTACATAAATCACTTTATCACCTTTTCTCAGTTTCTTCTAATTTGTTGACATATTTCTCTTATTCAAATACTGCCGGACTAACTACTGATCAGTAAAAACAATTTCCAGATGGTGATAAATGTTTTTGTCATTTATTGATCAGATAGTTTCAGTTGTTTGTTAGTGAATTGTGTTTAGATTGCAGCTAATTCCCAGCACAGTAATCTCTATGTGCCTAGGTGTGCAAGGAAGCCTTACTCATGCCTTATTCAGCATTTCAGCTCTTCAACTCTGTTCATAAAATCATGACAATTTTTAATCCTGCTTTTATCACCCTCAAAGGTAAAAATATAGTATATTTCACTACACCTGATCTCCATTGCCCCAACAGCTCTCTGTCATCTGAATCAAATGTGTGTTCGTTCAGTTTGCTTAAAGTGTAATCTTCAGTTAATGAGTACTAGGGCTCTTGCCAATTATGCCCCTTGCTTTGAGAATACCCTTCACATTGTTATCTTCAATTCTTAATCAAAATGCAAGAGAATATTAAAGAACGATATGTTTTATGCTGCATTTAATTGTCCCCAATGACTTGCTTTAGTAGTACATTATATGATAAAACATTCTTAAACATTTTTTCAAGGGTCTCTGTAATGTCAGGGTTACTTTGTTTTAATTATTGCTGCAGAGCCACACAGGTGGATGTAGCATACAATTTGTCAGCTTGCTAAAGCCATGCAGAAAGGGACTATTACTTCCCCAGGCCACGACAGTGTGTAATTCAGAATTACACAAGCTTTTCTTGATTGCTGTATTTCATTGCATTTCCTAGTCTAATTTTCTCCGGCCTTCTGATGTTCTCGTACTCTAGTTTTGCATAACTCTTCAAAGTTTATTAACCATTTTCATCTTGCTGTACATAGATTTCTATCATTATACAGTTAGCCTTCTCAAGCATAGCCATATGCATTGTTGTGAATAGCTGTGTTTCTCACACTGGTATCATTACCAAAATGTTCAAACTTCATTTTCTTAGTTATTTCAGTATTTGCACAATACAGACAGATTACGTTGTTCTTGATTCACATTATATATAATGCTTATAAGCACAAAAGCAATTACAATATCATTATGTTAATATGTCACTATATATTTAGAAAAACACAAGGAGAAGGAGAAACTATGTATTTTTTTAACATGTACAGTTGATTGTGGCATAGAAAAGAAGAATTAGACTAGATGCCAACTCTAACCTAATGCACATTCAGGTTAGTGAAATACGATGGTATAGAATAATGACATTCTTAAATGATGATATATTCTTATCTTGTTTCTCCACAAAATTTCAAAAATAAATTCTGAATCTCATGGAAGCTCAGTATGTGTCCATTAACATACTAATATCCTTTTTCCGATGGAGCACATTTCTAAGTATTTGCAAGCCATGACTTATAAATCGGAGGTTTATTGGATTTCCAGAACCTTGTGAAATCTCCTTTGGTGGATAATAAAGGCAAATTAATACATTTCCAGAGGAACCTGTCTAATATGATTACATTTGTGCCCAGAAATATGGGACTATTAAGGATTTAGATTGTTCCATGTGTTTCTGTCCGTCTGCTGGAAGATAAAACCAAGACCCATTGGGTAAACTGTCACACCATCTGACAAGTCACAGCTGGTACACCTTGCATAGGGTGCACCTGGAAATATGGCACTTTTGGTTCGGGTGTAATAATAGTTTTGTAGTGAATTAAAGTGATTTCACAATGGCTTGCCCATTTATTGGGGTTTTTTGAGGGTAGCTGTACAAAGCAGTTCCATCAATCACTCACACAACTGTAATAAAGGTCTGAATTCAGCCTCAATCTTTTTGACAGAATGATTTAATAAGTAGTCCCTTCATATCAATAGTGAAATTTCCACTTGGAATGATCGGAGCTGAATAGAAATATTTGCAGACAGAGCAGATCTCTTGACTTACTCATTCTAATTACATGATTTGTTTACATGCATCAGTGTCTCCTGCCCCAGTTTCCACTGAAGAAATGTTGTGCCTCTTCCCCTAGATGGATATATTTCAATGAGCATTAATCTGTTTGAAGACCACCTGCTTCTGACAAATTAAAAGTACTTTCCGTTTAAAGACCGAGCTTCTTCTGTGGGATGCTCCCACAACAGCTCTGCTGGTTGCAGTGGCCAAGTACTGCTCTCCAGACTTCCCAGGCCATCAGCAGGCTACCCAGCTTTCCCTCTTTGGGCTGCTCTGCCGCCTTACAGGGGCACAGATGATTCTGACTTAGGGATGAAACCTCATTACCAAGCTACCTAAATATCTGGAGTTCCTGTCGTCCCCTAACATATCCCAGTTTCTCAACTGGAGCCTACCTTTTCAGAGGCAGATGACTGGTGTAAACACATCTAATAGGCAGCATCTGCATGTGTTTTTGAAACAGCATTGCTCTATATTCAACAGTTGGAGTTATTTTGTAGAAAATACGGGAAGCATTAGGGTGCAGATTCACTAGGTATTACAATAAAGTATCAATTACACACAGTTTTTAAGTGTGGAATTTTTGTCTGTATCATAGGATGCTTCTAAGCTTGTAAGGTTCAAAGAAGTCCTTCTCCCTCTGCCCAAGGATATGTGTTTTGTGTCGGGAAGTGGCACTAATTGCTTGTAAGTAGGGAGTAAGCTAAATTGGCTGAAATATATCAATCAATATGAAAGCAGCAGCTAAAACTATTAAGAGAGATGCACTCCATCTTACACAGAGAAATTATACGACTATCGTTCAGCCCCAAGAGACACAATGAAATGTTATTTATATTTGATTATTTCCTCTCTCCCTTAAAGACATGATGTTGTGGATACTGATGTGAGTCATAGTTAACTTTCAGAGCAACATTAATCCCTTTGTTGTTCATCAAGTCACACATGCTATGCTGATGGTTGAGATGATGAAAGGAGTTTTACTTCACAAGACCCTGAACTTACTGCACTCCTTGCTTTCACAAAGGGAGAAATGGAATTGCATCAGACCCAAAAAACCTGCAGATTGCTCTGAAAAGGTGTATTTTACCAAAGCATTTTCTGTGTCTACCAGTGTGGTCTGTAGTGGACTTATTGTTGACACAGCTCAGGGTATTTATAGTCCTTCTGGAATAGCACAACATGATTCTGAATGTCATGTGGAGCTTGACAATAGGATTCCTACCAAAGGAAAGAGAACTGGTTCTGAACTGTGTTCTGAATTTCAATCTGCATACAATGAACTTTCACATGAAGAATGAAGAGAAGTGAGAAACAATGTGCTTTTGATAGCTGAGTTGAATTTCATGGAGCATTTTTTAAATCTTGTATTGATTAGTAACCTGTATCACTGAGGTAACTCATTTTTAAAAGGATGTCTAAGTGAATTTGTAGTAATGATGGTAGTGTCTGATCTACTTTTAAGGCTCTATTCTTGAAATAGGATGCATTTCTGTTTATTCAGCATAATGTTTTAAATTGAACAAGAGGACATATATCACAGTTTTTAAATTCTATGTTTATCTCTGTCACTCAAGGTGTTTGAAATATACAACATCTATATTACTTACGTACATTACTTTGAAATACATTTTAGCATGCAAGAAAGTATGTTTTCCAGAGGGATGTACGTATTAGGTGTATTGATTCCAGTGCTCCCAGGTACACACCTGGTATGCACCACCGCTTGAAATACGTAGTTTCCTATACATAACATCTTTTCACATTATACCCACTTTTAGCAGAAATCAATCCACAGGAACAAATGGTGGAAGGGCTGTTAAAGACTCCTTATGCTGTACAATATCACAGCTTCTTTGGCATAGCTGTGGCTGGATGAGCTCAAAGCCAAATCCGGTCAGTGTATCTGAGGAGAAAACATTTAAGTTGTTCTCACACTAAAAACGAAGGCGTTCTGAATTTGCTCTCCAGAGTGCACATGCACTTTTCATAGCCTCATCATAAATGAGTCTCCCATACCATCAAAATGGGTTTGGTTTTTTTTTACCCTGGTCTCTACCCCCTTTTAGGACAAGACCCATAGTATGAAGTCGTACTGCTCCTCCAGTCACAATTGTGAAAAGGACAGGCTTGCTACCAAGAAAACCAAAAAAAGACAAATCAATGCATATGTCTCAGAGGTGGATTTGGTGGTGTCCTTTCATTATGCGCCGCTAGGCAGGATCAAAATCCAACTTCTACTTGCTTTCTGGGAACCTGCAGTACCCAGAGTTGTGAAAACCACATCCTGCACTGCCTTCCTGAAAACCCTCTCTGTGAGGCAGATGGCGGGCTAGGAAAGAAAAGGAAACCTCATCTGCCACACAGACCTTCATTTTTGGACTTGGGAAGAGTCTGAAGGCTTCTTGACAGGTAGCTTAACAGAACTGCCCACTCACCTGAAACGCTGGCCATGGCAAGAAGTACTGCAGGTGGGACTTACCAGAGCCACAGGTTCAGACAGTGCAATTTGTCACATCTCTGGTTTATTTTAGTTTAGATAAATAAAAATGAAAGATGCTGAACTGTGACATTGTAGTCAGAGTGATGATGAACAGCAGAAGTGCATGTGAGCAAATATTTTATTAGAAAACTCTTGTTGTACATGTTCATTCTTTGCAGACTGACTCCTGTAGGAGTCATTTTCTTGATGGTGGGGTTTTTCCTACGTTATTTTAAGATTAATAGGTTTGATTTGAAAAACCTCCCTCAACCAACACTTATGTAGACTTGGCTTTATGTTTTTCAAAAACATGATACAACTACCCATTTGAAAAAACATCTGTTTGCCTTAAGTATTTAGATGCTGAGTTGAAAAGTGGGTTCTAAATGCTTATGATACGTAGCTAATAATCCCATCTAATTCTGTCATATACACTTGGACTTCTAAGAAGAAAAGAGTACAGTTGATTTGCTTCCATTTCCTAAAGAATATCCTGAAAGAAGTAGAAAATGGCTCCTGTTAATTCATGCTTTTTTGGAGAAATGATGTGTGAGATGCCTTCCCAAGAAAGGATTGGAAGTGACATAAATTCTTAATAAAGTAATTTTTATTTTTGGTTCAGAAAGTTCTTATTAATATGGCTAGACAAATGAACATACATTTCTAATACTGAAAAGACATTTTTCCACTAGGAAAAATAAGTAATCCAACACTGCAACAGCATGATGTTGCTATTTCCAACAACTTATAATCAGTTTGAGTTATCTGACTAATGAGATATAGCGACAACTTTGTTAAAGAATAGATAATCTTTTTGATATTACAAAAATGCAATTAGACAAGGAAATTTAATATGAAATTAACAAAAATTTATTATGAAGATATAAAAATAAGTACTTGTTGTGCGTAGGTTTGTAGACTTATTTAGAAATCTGTTGACTCATAAGATATAAAAAGCCAGTCTTACCTAGAAAAGAACCTGCTGCATTTGTAGATACTGTGCTGCCCCTATCAATGTCCTGGCTACACCCAGGCTGGAATCTAATGAGTACTGTTTGTACATCCAGCTACTGTACACATTTTGTGCGTTAATATACAAACTACTTCAGAAAAGCTGAAGAGTACACACAAGAAAATTTAGGAATGACATCTGGACGTTTAAGTAAGTCCTCAGACTCGGGGATGTTTGGCAATATTTTACTAAAGCTTCCAAAATGCCCTGAAACTTAGAGGAGCCTTATGCTCCAGAGAGCCCAGCATCCAGCAGTTCCCAGATTCAGGCTTTCTGGAAAACCTCTTTGCGTATTTTGATGTCTAAATGTTGATTGCTTGCCAAACTCTTCTTAAAAATCCAATGCTCAGGGTCTGCTTCACTTACAATCCATTTAAAATAAAAGCTGTGACAAAGACCATTCTAACTAGCAGAGAAATGCAGCATCTGTTGCAGCATCTTCCCACCACCCTTCAATTGCTCCTAACTTTGGTGTACTAATTTATTCTTGGTAGCAATGTTCCAATTATTCTTTCAGTACATCAAGATTTTCTTTTGAAGTGAAATTGCAAGCTCTGTTGTGTTATTTTAAACTCTGCGTGGTAAGGCAAGAAATAGTGAGACCTTTATTTAAGACAAGCAGCGTTTTTCCATTATAAAGTGGCTTGAAGCAGTACATAAGGAACTGTGGTTTCTCCATGATTTATTGTTTGGCACCAGAGCTGGCCTTGAGTAAAAAAGCCAGGATCCCCTTTTTTGGCTTTATAAAAACCAGAAAAGGGCAAGTTACCAACTGGCACTTTCCACATATACTAATTTGTTTCATTCAACCTGAAAAACTGGTGAAACCTCTTAAAAGGCAAAAAAACACTCTTATGCTGCTCTAGCATTTCAAGATAGTGTTGTTAATGGAAGAAGGAGAGATGCTGATCAACCAGCCACCCTTTTGCCCCTTCAAATCACCAGAATATTCCTTGGTTGATAGGAGATGTGGCCAGAACCGACTGTGCATAGTGTACTTGCTGACTTCACAGAGCCCACAGTTTCTCAAAGGCACATCTGTAACTGGAGAGGTAAAACTTTGCAATGAATTTCCAAGGTCAGGCAAGGTCACAAAGCCTACATTCACATTAGCAGGCATTGCAGACAGCAAAACCAGATTAAAAAGCAGCTGGTCCTGAGGACCTTCCAGCCTTGTAAAATGTATTTGCATTTGTCTTCCTTCCACCTTCCAGTTTGGCTTTATGCAAAAAGCATCAAATTCATGTATTCAAGGAACGCTCCGTAATGTGAATCAAAGCATGACCATTAGGGGGACTGGGAGTTGCACTCCAGGGTTGAACTACTGATCCAAACTCAAGTAACAAGGTAGATACACTCAAAAGAGAGTAAATGCTTGTGTTTTCTGTGTCTGAAAGGTGTCATTTCTCTACAGGGAAGTCTGGCTTGTTCCATCCCTCAGAGAGCTCTGCTTCGAGGAGGAAGATGATGAAAATCCAGTGCTGGGTGAAAAGATGTGGATCTGCTGCATTGCTGCAGTTTCCACGCTGATTTGAAGTGCTGGGGAGATGTGGAAGAAAAGAGAAGAGAAGGCTAACCTGCTGATGTTTACAAAAAAAGTTACATCTTAAATGACACCACAATGAACATTTGCTTTACTAATTGAATATTTATTAATAACACAATCCATGAACCCAAGAAAGCAAACAGCACAACTTCTGAGCTTTGCTGTCTGATTCTAGGGCTACAGTACAAAAGGCATGGTGTACTGCTATACATTTACAGAACACTGTTATTGACCACCTTATAATATAGAATTGCATAGCAGAGTCTTATCAATTTATGGTTAAAGAGTTGTTCTACTAGGTCTGATCATCGTTTCCATTGAAACCAAAGCCCAGATGATGGAAGCGCATGAGTGTGGCAGCTGCAGCTGTGGCCAAACCATCCTTCAATTTTGAGCAATTCCAACCCCCGTCACCCCAACCTCTGTTCCAAAGAAGATCACACAGGCTCAATCCTGTCAGAAATTAACACTGTCGAGAGAATCAGCATTTATCAGTCACCATAAAAAGCGTATCTGAAGTGGAAGTTCCCTTTTACTTGAAGTAAAAGGTTTCATAGCCCAATAAAACACCTCACTAATGATTGTGGCTGATATTGTGGGATGCTAATTATGAAAATACCTATATGATGTACTCATAAAAAGACTGATTGCAAAAAATAAGTAGATACATATATGCTTGAAAAATCTGCTCATACAGAGCCTGGATGACAGAAAGCCAGCCACACCTCTCTACATAAACATTTATTTTTCTATGTGTCTGTATAGTGTCATCCTGGATCACTGGTTCCTTTCTTTCACTTTCCCTCTCTCTGCCCTTGAACTTGTTCAGTTATTGGGCTCAAACGCTGAATTCTATTTATTATTTATCTTAGCATGGCACTTTGGGAGAGAAGCATAGCTTTTCGTTCAAGGCCTTGAAGAACAACATAAAAACATTTCAAGCAGAAATTAATCACTTCTTTTCACTGCTTTTGAGGTGTTTGGGTCTTTCAGGGTTTTAGAAGAGCAACTGTCAGTGTAGTTTAGCAACTCTCCCTTCATGATGGCAGTATCTTATCTGAGCCAGTTTTAAGCTGTGCTTTATTTTTCAGATAGTGCATTACCACCTGGACAAAAAGATCTGAAACTTGGTTTTTGCAAAATACCAATGAGATTATCACAAAATGAAATTAAGTCCTTTACTGCAGGACAGTCCATTTTTTTCCTCATGTGTCAAGTATTTTCTCATTTTTATGCCAGGTTATGACACAAACATCAACATTTCTTTGGTACTAGTTTCTGAAAAAGCTTTTGAATTTGACTTTTCAGATCATATTTGAGCATTATTGGGCTCTTATATAGGAGTTGCTAAGTTATTTTTTACCTATATTAAGGTAACTTAATAACCCTGAATTTATCAACTTCATGTAGTTTTGCGTTTTGCTTATGGATTGTAGGCTACTTGGGCTATGACATGCAAGTTGAAAATACAGTAAGATCAGGGAATTGTGAAGAAACTGAAAGCACGTACAGGGTGCAGGCACCCAGGTGCTAGCAGGAGGGAGATGTAGGGGCCGCTGTGGTGAGTTGCCAGGTCTGCTGCATGCAGAACACAGCCCATTGCAGCTGGCTCCAATGGCCCCCACCACACAGCATGGCTGCAGCCAAGGTGGTGATGTCTTGAGGAAAATGTATTTAAAAAAAAGATAAAATGCTGCCTGGCAGTGAGGGGTGAGGAAAAACCTGAGACAAACCACCTTGAGAGCCCTGAGGGGAGAGCTGAAGAAGTGGGAAGAGGTGCACCAGGTGTCTAAGCATTCCCCTGGACTAAGAATCCCCTGCACCCCTGGAAGGAGAACAGAAAGCAGAACAGGTGTTTTCCTGCAGTCCATGGAGAGAACCATGCTGGAGCAGATATCCACCCTGCAGCTCCTGGAGGACTCCACACCACAGCAGGCAGATATTTCCTGAAGGAGCTGTGCACCATGGAGAACCCACACAGGAGCAGGTGTATCCTAAAGGACTGTACCCCATGGGAAGGGCGTCACTATGGAGCAGGGGGACAGTGTGAGGAGGAAGGAGTGGCAGAAAGGAACAGTTCTGCACTGGCTGCAGGCCTTATTTCCCCATCCTCCTGTGCTAGTTGCGGGGAGGAAGAAAGAGAAGCTGGGGATAAAAGAGCAAAGTTAACTCTGGAAAGAAGAGGGAGGCATTGTAGCTTTTTTCTTTGTTTGTCACCATCCAATTCTATTTTATTTGGCAATTAAATTAATCTCTCCCAAGTTGCCTGTTTCGCTTGTGATAACTGATAAGTGATCTCCTTGTCCTTGGCTCCACACAAGAGTTATTTCAATCTAATTTTTTTTCCTCATTCTGTTGAGTGGGGGGTGTGAAAGATCTGCTGCCTGGGTGACTGGCAGCCCTCCAAGGTCAGCTCACCACTACTAGAAAACATCCCCATCTGACTAGAAGGGAGCAATCAGAAAATGTTTGGAAGCTGAGAGCTAAATCATATGCTGTCATGAAACCTGATGACTTCTGAGTTCATGGGATGTTGCCTTGAGACGATGACTGGAAATACAGGCATTCTGTATAATTCACCCACCGATATCTGCAGAGCACATAATGTATTTTACGAAGAAATAAAGACTACTTCGAATTTACCAACAGAGGCTCAATTGAAAGGTTTAGTGTTTGTTAGAATATGCATTGTGAAAAATCTTAGAAAACTTAAGGGGAAAAACTTGCAAATTCCTTTGGTAGGATCAGTCAGTTTTCTGTTGAATCAAACTTTAGGTAGGCTATTTCCATTCTTCTGTAACAAAAAGGCTAAGTGGTGGCTAATAAGATTTTGTGAAAAATTCAAAAGCAATCGCTATGCCAGGACCGTGTGGACATGATGGCAGATGGACAGAACTTGCTTAATAAATCGTCAACAGCAAGAGGAAGGAAGGTGGCAACCACCAGACCCCTCAAGGATCCAGCTACACAGTAGACCCACCACCATCCATGAGCAAATCATCTGGGAAGCCACTGGTAGCTTTCTATTTGTGTCTTCACCTGGAATTTCTGCATCTCACTATGCCCAAGTAAGCTGTATATATCCTGTAATTGCTGCCCTTAATCCAGGGCCCCAGAAGGTTCAGACTCAGATTTTAATTACCACACACACACAAAATGTGTTTGCATTTGTTTGCTTATTTTATACTTGACAGCGTTTCATCTGTGCTGGAAACCTAACTTTTATATCAGTTGGATGGTTTTGAATCCTCAATGCTGAGTCAGAAAAATAACAGTTAATATATATGAGTCATCATAATTTTTATCATTTTAGATCAAAAGAAAGCAAATCCATATGGACTTTTTGGCTTCTGTGATGTACAAAATTATAATAAATCCGAAGTCAGTTTGGGCAGTACTTTAAGGAAGTTATAGAGGTTTCTGAGGGTTCTAGGTCATATGAGATGCAATTTTCTTTAGGTATTTCCATCTTCATATTTTAAAACAGATATATAATTTTGCTTAAATTAACCTTAGCCCAGCCAAAACTAGCATTGTCTTTTATCCACTTTTCTGTCAATTGTCTCTGCTTTCAATGAAGATAAACAGCTATGAAATTTTCTGTAGACTAACATGACATTGTACAAAGAATCTCCTTCTTGTCTAAAACCAAGACATTTATTCTGAAATTATAGACACATATTGTACTTTGTGTGATCCTTCTTGTCTAAAACCAAGACATTTATTCTGAAATTATAGACACATATTGTACTTTGTGTGAACTGACACATAACAACACAAATGTATTCTATTTTGGGGGAGATAATTACCTATATACTCGTAGCCATATACAGTTATACCCCGTCCTTCGCGAAGAGCGGGACAGCCCACGGGCCTTGCGAAACGTCAAACTCACAAATACGTGCAAGTCATTAATATGCACGCAGGCCATGCCCATTGCTCCACCCCCACCCAATCAGGAGCACTGGGGAGCCTCTTTGACTCCTCCCCACAGGCTCTCGCAGCACACGGGAGGAAAGAGAAGCATTTCTGCACCCTGTCTGCCTTGGGGGACCTCCTCGAGAATCCCTAGACTTCTCTTCAGCCACGCTGTTGCTTCCACATCTGCCACCAGCAGTGAAAACCCCGCGCCACTGCTACCCCGCCCCCTCCCCAGCCCCCATGCTCATCCCAGCCCCGTGTCCCAGCCCCACGTCCCGGCCCCACGTGTGGGCTGCGGCAGCAGAGTGAGCATGTCCCACTGACATGCCGTGGCCAGCCCCACTTTTCCTGGGGTGCTTCCCTTCCCGGCCCGTAGCCAGGGAAACAATAACACAGACGCACGCACACAAGCACTGCCCACTCGCAGCTCGCAGGCGCTCCGCACACATGGGCAGGCAAGCGACACTCAGGGACCTGCATTAATTAAGCATAGGCAGGTGGAGGACTCATCCCCACCTGGCACCTCACGCCACACAGGGCCCTGCTCTGTCTTCTACAGTGGCCGTCCCCATCCCACAGCCCCCAGCGAGCCACAGAAACCGTGCGGCCTCCTCGCAGGGCCGGCCCAGTCCCGCTCCAGAGGGAGATCCAGCACTGCCCCTCAGCAAAGCAGAGGCACTTGTGCATGCGTCAGCAAGGGAACCTGGCAAATGCTTGAAACCGGACTGTGGAAATTTATATCGCAAATCGCTGGGGTCGCAATGGCGAGGTCACGATGCACCGGGGACATACTGTGTAAGTATAATATTTTAATATATAATTAATATATAAGTACATACTTTGCAGCTACTGCTTAAAGACTAAGACAGTATTCATCTTAATGAATCTATAAAAAGTATGCAAAGATTATTGATATCTGAGGTTAAATTTTGACTGCAGCCAATTACTCTACAATAATAGTGCCCTTTCCGCATACTTATTTAAGGAAATTTGCTTAACTGGGAAAGAACTAGTAAAAAACCCTCGTATTTCTCTTCTGAATCAGTATCAACAGCTGGTACCATAAAATAACTTAATTGTTAACTCCATTAATTGTTCTTTAATGGATTTCATTGGAAAGAGAACTTTGATAAATGTTTCCTGGTTTATTTGTTTGTTTGTGGGTTTTTTTCTTTTTAATTAGCATGGAATTCAGAATTTAATTTCAGGAAATTTGATTGCATAGGTGCACAGGTTGTTACTAACTGCCATTGCAGCTGCTTAAGTGAAACTCAACTTTCTCAGGACTCAGCTGGCAATTATTATCAGAATTACACTTAAGTGTACAGCTACACTGATAATTTACATCAGTTCTGCAAATGATTTCACATGCTATTAAGCCATTTCTTTTCCATGTCACTCCTTAGTCATAATCCACATCATTCTTGCAGTTGATGGAATTGTTCTAGTCTCTGCAAATTGTTCTAGTTGACCTCATCCCTGGTAATGGGCAGAGGATAAGAAGTGGAGCGCTAAGATCAAGTGGTACCTGATATTACCAGTTTTCCACTCATGTGGTGCATGATAATTTGGCTAGACAGTGAAGAAAGTTGTGTGGACACATGAAGAAAATTTATCGTGGTAACTGCCCAGGGGCATGTTCCTACCCCAGAGTAAATGTGATGTGGTTTTACAGAAACAAACTATCTCCGGTTTATCACGAGGAAATCCGTAGTGTGAAGCAGGGTGACTGTCATGTAGCAGCTGATGGGTAATCATTTCTTTTCCTTCACCAAGTTATTCCTGAATCTGTAACTAGTCAAGTACAGCAGCTGAAAATTCCCACAAATAACAGAAAAACCCCATCTAGTAACTGTCTCCATCCTGACACCTGCACTTCTGCATGGAGTTATGGGGCAGGAGGCTTGCGATGAAGAACGAGTCCTGATGGCTCATGGGAGGAAGATGGGAAGGGTAAGGAATCTAGTTTTGGATGTGTAAAATGGAAGAGGAGGCTGTGAAGATAAGAGTATGTGGTAAAGAATAATAAAGGAGCCTTGGGACTTGGCACTGGTGAAGAGTTAGCATGCAGCTGGAGATGCACTGCAGAGTGACAAGGACTGGTGTGGCTTCCGATAGCCAGAGGAGTTGGAAGCACACATGAGACTTTTAGAGTTGAGATCAGAGAAGATGGTGTAACAGTGGAGTGTTGTCAGATATGTATGCAGAGGGCTAATCAGCTGGACAGAAAAGTAACTCAGAATCAGACTAGTGTTCTCCATATACATTGTTTCTAGAAAACAGATCTTACAACTTGGGACAAAATCTGAGCAATGTAGACCCATCCTTGTATCTGGAACACTGCCCTGGGGGTCTGGGTCCTCCACACGTTCTCCATTGCTGTGCAACCTTGCTACAAACTACTGTGGGATGGGACCTTCTTGCTCCTTTTTGTCTGTTTTTCTCACTGTTTAACTTTGCACAGAACAATTGCGTACCCCCTGAGCCAAGGAGAATGTTCTGTTTATGGAAGAGGCAAATTATATTCTGTCACTCAGAGCAGGACATTGGATTCTGGTCTTTCATCTCTCTTCTGTGGAGCACAAAATTTGTGGTGTTCCCTTAGACTTTGAATAAAAGAGAGTGAATAACACCTTCTTTTTTACAGGCCTCTGAAATAAAAGATTGTTCTACACTTTCTTGTTTGTTATAGAAAGGGCTTAGGCACTTCTCATTTAGGTTAAAATATTTTTGGTCAATGAAACCCTAAATCCTGGCAATCCAGCATTAGGTGGTTAAATGCTAAGGACAGTGCTACTTAAGAGAATTCTGTGTTTCCTACTAGCTAGATGGAGTGACTCCTGGTCCTTATCTTAGATACCCTTATCTCTTCAAAGACAAAAAATACAGTATGTGCAAGTGAGGATCTTACAAATTTTTCTAGCTGAGAATTAGGTATGTCAGCAAGCAGTGTTCAGTGGGTGGATGTCCTTGACCAAGTAGGCCACGTTGATCCATCGTTATGTTGGACAGCAAGTCCTGAGTCTTCCAGGTAGCAATGGCTCCTTTAGAGGCTGTGCTCTTTTCAGTCTCCATAACTGCGCCTGTACAAAAAATAGCACCAGATATTCCAGATTTATAGAGAACAATATTAGTGCTTTAAAGAAGGAGAACCTTCACAATAAAAATGTCACTATTAACATTTTAAAAGAAAAGAATTATACACTTGAGAGAATTGAATAGCCAGTTATAACAGCTTTATTAAAACTCACAGCATGCTGAACTCACAGCTCGGGAAATTAGATCCCTGATAGTGTTTACACACATTAGAATTCTTTTAATGAATATAAAGAATTTTTTTTTCTGTGCTAAATGATTAAAAATAAAACAGGGCAGATAGTGAAATGAAACTACTGAAACAAATGGGGGATACTTCAAGGGACAAATGTAGCCACTCTTTCAAGTGCTTCATTCTTCAGTGATGGCAAATGGGAAATTTCAAAGATCTGTAAAGAAACAGAATACTTCTCTTTTTTCCCCCTTAATTTATATGAAAATCCACAGTTTTATGTTGCAGTGTTTCAGTCTGAGGTCTAACACCAAATGTCTCATCTAAAACAAGATAGCATCTAATCTCTCAGAAGATGCCGGTTAAACAGCACGCTTATTTCCACATGCTTTCAAAACTTTCTTACAGCCCTTTCTGAGCATCCTTTTGTCTTTAAAAGTACAGCCAGACCTCATACATTTCCTGCCCAAGAATGTCGTATATGAACATTTTGAAGTGCTACATCTTGCTTTTCATTCCATATGACAGTAAATTTAATAACCTTTTCTGGAGGCAATGGGGAAATGCCTGTCTGTGCAGTGTGAGAACTTTCTGACAGCATTGCTGAGCTCTCATTTGCAACTAGTTTTATACAATTCTCATTTCTTCAAGATGTATGTGCATAGCATAATAGTACAGCAGTAGAATAAATCTAACATAGGCAAGTAAGAAAGTACAATGTGTACAATTTCTCTATACAGTTAATCATTACACATGCTACCTTAACAACTGCTGCATAAAGTTAATTTCTTGAAGATTATGACCAGCTAACATATTCTTATAGATTTTTCCTTGATAAATCTGATATTCTTAGGGACTTCATGTTTTTAAAAAGGGCCAAGGACCATTTTTTGGGCACAGGAGGACAGGTAACACAGCGTGCTTCATCTCCAGATCTCCATAAGCACGGTGGCTTTGTTGGCACTGACTTTGAAGGACTCAGCACTGGTGAGGCTGCACCTGTAATCCTGTGTCCAGTTTTGGGCACCCTCAAAGAAGTGGCTACAAGAAGGACAATGAGGTACTGGAGCAAGCCCAGAGAAGGGCAACAGAGCTGGTGAAGGGTCTGGAGCACAACTCTGATGAGGAGCAGCTGAGGGAGCTGGGTTTCAGCTTGGAGAATAGGAAGCTCAGAGAGGACTTTATTGGTCTCTACAACTACCTGAAAGAGGTTGTAGTGAGAAGTGGGTTGGTCTCTTCTTCAAAGAAACAGTAGTAGGACAAGAAGAAACGGCCTCAAGCTGTGCCAGTGGAGGTTTAAGCTGGATAATAGGAAAAATTTCCTCACTGAAAGGGTCATGAAGCACTGAAACAGGCTTCCCAGGGAAGCTGATGAGTCACCATCCTTGGAAGTGTTCAAAAACATGTGGATGTTGCACTTAGTGAAATGGTTTAGTGTTGGACTTAGCAGTACTGGTTTAACAGTTGGACTCAGTGATCTTACAGATCCTTTCAATCTAAATGACTCTATGATTATTTCCAATGCTTCATTTTGAATTTATTTATTAAATGCTTTTTCCTTTAAGTTTTGATTGAGTTTCTGTTGCTGTGAAAGAGCTTGGATCAGGCTAGGATGACATGGTGTGTTGCTGTGTTTCTTTTGGTACTTAGTTATTGTAAAACACACTTGTCTTTTTAATATGGCAAGCTACTATTATGGGTCAGGGTTGAACACATCTCTCTTCATCTGCAGTCCATTCATTCTCTGAAAAGACGAGTAACAAGAAGTCAAGCTTGAACTTTGCTTTATTATTGTAAACATAATGTATGAATTATGTTCTGCACTTTCAAACAAAGTATATATAGTATAACAAACACTGCATCTGGTTCACCCTGCTTTCTGTCATATATGTAATATTCCCTTGCCATAACAGTAAAATTTTGCAATTCCATTTCAAGCCTGCTGGACATTCTGATTCCATTACACTTATCAGTAACAAAATATATGTGTTTTCTCCGGTTCAACCTCTGAAAATTTTAAATATTATGCTTTCACATTTTGTGTTTTACTTCATTATTTTCTCAATGTTCACAAAGTCTGCTTACAGTATTTGATATACAGAATTTGTGCAATATTCCTCTTTTAAAATTCATATTATATACAGATTTTTCTCCTCTCCCACTTACACTCTCTTAATTTTCATCACTGCTGTCAAGCTTGTAAAAAAAAACCCCAGTCAATATAAACCAAGGATTCAGACTGCAGATGTGCGGTAACAGCATAGCAAGTCACAATTTACATACATTTTCTTAGGTAGATACCAGCCTTCTGGTTATCCCGTAACACTAAAGGGATTTTGATCTGCTTAACCACTATGAGGCATGACAACATGTATTGTACTACATGGTTATGGCACAGCACTCCTATCTACCCATCATAGTAAAGTAGATCACAGATTACTGTTGAAATGGTAGGTATGCTATATAATGTACCCTAAAATCTTCATACATATTCAAACTGCTCATCAGCCCCACTAAAGGGTGTGCAGAAGAAGCTTTTCTTCCACTACCTCAACTAGGAAGATGTAAAATTCTCTTTCCTATCCTGCTGGTCTCAGCAGAACAGAAAAAAATAGATCAGATTGCCCCTTCCTGTTGCTGCTGCAGCTGGTTTTAGAGGGAGAAGGCTGTGCAAAGCAATGCAGGAAAAAGTGGGTAGGAAAGAAAACAGAGAATGTTGTGCTGTGAAAGATGTGGGATGAACTTCATCTTTGGCTTAAACCTTTAACATCGTATTTTCTTCTTAGAACACTGTGCAGCTGACTCCACAGGAAGTTTACTCCTGCACTGAATTCCTCCACCACTCTCTCTGCTCAGCCCCATAATGTGTGGCACTTGAAGGAAAAGAGGTCTAGAATTGGCAGATCCTTCCAGAATCTCAAGTGTACCTATGGTCCAACTTCTGATAAAGGAAAATGTAAGTGTTATCGTTTAGGGGGTTTTCAGCTGCTCTGGCAGCGAGGGGGTTAACAGCTCAGTTCTTGCCTGAGCTCTCCGTGCTGCCAGGGCCTTCAACGTTATAGAGATAGAGGCGTCTCTGTGAATAACATACTTGGGAGAGAAGAAAAAAAAGTTCAGTAGTAAGATGTAGCNTCTAAATGATGCTTCCCTTGCAGTTCTGATCTTGTTAGTTAGAAAAATAAATTCTTTATGTTCTTTACTTATAGTTTTGCCTTGTTTTTGCCTGTAACCAGGTTTATTCTCCAGTTTCTCTCCTTCAGGAGAAGTTGGGGTGGGTCTCTGGCATCCAGCCAGGGTCAAACCACGACAGTAAGGTATCACTGCCCAGGCAATGCAACCATCCCCTGACCCTAGAGGACAAAAGAACAAGTCAAAAATAGGAACTGTTCATTTTGCTCAGCAGTGCACGGGGAAAGGAACACATCAAGTCTTAGGTTCTCAGTCAGTGAAGACACAGTTCAGGTTCTGGTCACAAATCACAGGCTTATGCTCGGTGTTCCTTGATGATACTCAGGCACTGGGTCTGCTGAAGGTAAAGGCAATTATATTTCTAAAAGCTACTGTGGGAACTTTCCAGGCTAGCTACAGCAACATCTTGAAAAAATTGGGATTTCGATAAGAACACTAGTACTCCTGGCAAAAGTATGAATGTTTTGATGAATGGGAAAAACTGAAAGCCACAGTGCCTTCAAGATATGGTGTGAGAGGATATAGATAGAAGCCAGGAGGATGAGAACCAAAAGAGCCATTTTGAGAACTTAATTGGTTTGGAAAAACATCTCTGCTTAATGAAAACAAGAACAGGTGTTTATGCAGCAGCTTTCTCACAAAATGTATGACACAAGCGGAAACCTCAGTGGAGAGGGGGGTGACATACATAAGACACACGGATGGATGGATGAAAGAATAAAGCAAGTGACCTTCCAAAACTTATCTTGATGTACTGACGTGTCTTCATTCACCAATACCTTCTGTCTGCAATAAGCTACCACTGCTAATCTCGTCTTAGAAAAGTTCATTGAAATAACACTTTCATTAACCCTTAAATGAACTCCTTTGGACTTTTTCAAATAGAACATGTATCTTCTGTAGGAACGTATCTCTGACCCAGTACACTGTTAGGATTGGTTTGTATATTTCAGTTTTCTTTTGCCCTAAAATGTTATACTCAGTTTTAGGTGTTTAGCTATCTTTATTATCATACATACTGATTTAACTTTGATGTGTACATTTAAAGAAAATAAATACAGTAAACCCCCAGAACTCATGGGGGGACGGGTCCAGGCAGGCCACACGAGTTATGAAATCCGTTAAGATACCGAATGCATGAATATTCAATTAGGCCCTGCCCGTAGCCATGCCCCCACCACTAAGGAGCTCCAGGGGGCGGTCCTGGGAGCACCATGCACTCTGTTGAGCCTCAGGAAACTTACAGAAGTGCCTTTTGCCTGTTCCCAGTTGCAGAATCCTTGGCTTTGCCATGATGCCCCTTTTCTGAACTTTGAAACCCAGCGGGAGCCTGGATGCACAGGCTGGGGCGCACATGCTGAGCCTCACGGGATCGGGCATGGTGACCGAGACACTGCTGAGCCCCCACACAGCCCGATGAGCAAATTCCCCTTGTCCTCAGATCAAAGGTGCCCTGTGGGTCCCCTGGGGGGCGCGGTTGACACTAGTGGCAGCCAGCATGTTGGCCTGGAAATCAGGGCTGGCAACATGGGAATGTGGGACCCGCTGCCCCACAGCCACCCTTGCTCTGGTGCAGCGCTCTGGTGTTCCTCCTCCTCTAGTGTGCTCCCATGCTGCACTCACCGCCTGCTGTGTACTCCCCTTCACTGTACCCCCACCCCTCATTGCACCCACGTCAAACAAGCCCAAACCCCTCATCAGGGTGTGGGCCACGGTATAGGCGGCCCAGCAAAGGCAAGGGGTGGCAGGGGCCCCTGGCGGGAGGGCCAGGGCTCTCCCTTTCTCCAGAGGCCCAGGAGCAAAGGGGCAGGCGAGAGATTCAGGGGAGTCATTTTGTTTTGGTGGGATTTTTTTCCCAGGAATGCAACAAGCTCCTGGACACACAGTCACACAGGCTGTGACATAAGCACACTGCACCATGTCTGCTGCACCACTGCTGGGTGTGTCCATCCCTCCATCCCTGCTGCCCGGACAGGAGGAGCGCAGTATTACACAACTCATTTACTTTTTCTTTCACTTTGCTGCGCTGCAGGCAGCAGTGGTGAGTGAATGGGGCACCCGTCTCTGCCCTGATGTGGCCTGCCAGGTCTGCAGCCCCACAGGGGAGGCACCACCGGCCCCCGTTGCCTGCACGGTGAAGGGGGGAGAGCTCCCACTGTGGCGCCAGCCCCTCCTCTTCCAGGTATACGGCAGGGAACAAACACAACCCAATGTGTTGGCCCCAACAAAGCACCAAAGTGCATGGGACCAATAGCGCCAGCCCTGCTTGGGTCATAGTGGGGCTGCACAGTGCTGCTTAAGTCCCAGGATGGTTGTCAGGGGCTGTGCCAGCCAGAAGCGCTTTGGGATTAACCCTCTCATCCCTCGCCACCCCTGAGTCATCAGATGTGGTGGCTACGGTCCCCAGCCACCCCCCAGTTCCCAGATCTGGCGTCTGGTGCACCACCGACCTGGTGCCATGCCTGGAATTGCCAGCATAGCCCCTCTGACTCCATGTCAACCGCTTAGCAGTGCTCCTGGCTCCATGATGATGGATGGCAGTTCCCCTTCCCCTTAAACGGTCAAAAATGGAGGGTGCAATGAAAATCTGTTGGGCGGTGCAGTGGGCAGGGGCAATTTACATATTCATGAGGTTATTACATATTCATGAGTCGAGTGAGTTCGTGGTACAGACTCATGGCATCTGTGTATGCGCATGGACGCACAACTAATGGAAAACCAATCTGCAATTAATTGAAAATGAGAATATGTGGACCATGAATATGTGGGGGCTCACTCTAACAACTATATAATTCAGCTATTTTAAACTACATTGGTTTATTTTTCTTTGGGGATCTTCCTGTAGTTTTATTAAGTTTGGGGGTAAAACCTACACTCTTCAAATTTCATTAGAATCACGATATTGCAGAAAGTATTAGAGAACAGAAGATTCATCTCTGGCAAATTACTTAATTCAAGTAATTATTCAAGTTATTTTTCAGTTCACAGAGCTGTGTTTAAAGGACACAATTAGATAAATACATTTCTTCTGGTGTGCTACAAAAACTTGAGATTATTTAATTTTTTTCTCAACTGAAATGCAAAATCCTTTTCAGTTACTATTCAGGAATTAGATGCCACTTACTTCATACTCTTGCTGCATCTGCCATTCCTTTCTTCAGATAATTGAGAGAACAGATGGGGTAAAACCAGCCGTTTTTCAGCAACACTGTTTTTCCTGCTTAGAATCAGAGAATGTGGACAACTTGTAAGGTTATTATTTTTTTTACCCATTGCAACAGCAGCCCATTGGCAGATGTTAGCAGGCAGAGGAATAACTATGTTTAACTAAGACTAATGGATAAGGAGTGATTAACACTTAGATTGAGATCGCATGTATAATTTTTAGCAATACCAACCTTTAGCATGTCAGGAGAAAAAAAAAGTAAAAACCCCTATACTATTAGACTACTGTCCTGAGGAAGTCACAATCCCCTTCCCCCTTGCCTTACTCTAGCAGGGAAAACAAATAGACTGAGCCTTAGAAGAAGTAATGGAAAAAATTCAAATTGCTTTCCATGGAGGTGGAAACACCATACTTTGCAGTATAGTTCTTCCATGAAGATGGAGATGATAGAGATCTGTTGCAAATGATCCTTGGCCAAGGGTCCAAGTACGCTGGGGAACATTTCTGCTTATCCATGGCCATCAGTCAATCTTGTCTTCACCTGACAGGTTTATTAACCTCATAACTAGAGAAAATAGAAGTGCTTATGTAAAGAGATAGTGAATATTTCTGCTTAAGATTTTCTCTTGGAAAGGAGAAAAAATACTATAGGCTCATCTGAAAAGGCATTTGCCAATTCTCAGAAGCATAATAGGCTTGTCCATTTGGATATTGTGGATTATTTAACTGCTGCTTTGTTCTACATGGGTGTAAAAAAAATATATGTATCTTTATAAAAATACATACATAAATATATATGAAGGTGCCCTATTCATATGAGCAGCATCCTAGGTATAGTTAAACATGTTTTCTAGAGAAAATGGGGAGACAAAGATCCATTTGATATAGTCTTTGAAATGAGAGAAGATTCTGCCACAGACTGTTCCAAGCAGTCAGGTTAAAGGTCTTAATTACGAAGCAACTCCACAAACATCTTATTAATGATGTGCTAAGAGGGTTTTTTTTCTAATAGCAGGATGAAAATTTTTTCAACGGCTCTGTTTTTAAGCCCATACCACAACTGTGATGTGCCTTACAAGTAATAACGGTTCACAGGTTCACAGGTTCACAAGTTATTCTGAGTTGGAAGGGACTCACAGGATCATCTAGTCCAACTCCCAAGTGAATGCCCACCCAGGGATCAGGCCCACAAGCGTGGAACCACGGGCACCACGCTCCATCCATCCAAGCCTCCCACCATCTAGACCATGTCGCTGAGCTTCTCATCCAGTCTTCTCTTAAACACCTCCAGGGATGGAGACTCCACCACCTCCCTGGGCAGACCATTCCAATGAGAGATCACTCTCTCTGTGAAAAACCTCTTCCTAACATCCAGTCTAAGCCTCCCCGGCGTAGTTTGAGGCTATGTGCTCTTCTTCTGGTGTCGTCAGCCTGAGAGAAGAGATTCACCCCCCCCCTGACTGCAACCTCTCTTCAGGCAGCTGTAAACAGCAATCAGGTCACCTCTGAGTCTCCTCTTCTCCAGGCTGAACAACCCCAGTTCCCGTAGCCGCTCCCCATAGGGCTTGTTCTCCAGTCCTTTCACCATCCTTGTTGCTCTTCTCTGGACCCTCTCAAGCAGCTCAACATCCTTCTTAAAGTGGGGAGCCCAGAACTGGACACAGTTTTGAAGATGTCGTCTGACCAGCACCGAGTATGGGAAGGATAACTTCCCTAGTCCGACTGACCACACTGTTTATTGTACTAGGCAGAATTGGCTATCAGATGCTACAATGCATTTATAAATAATGTATTAAATTTGAGCTATTTTTTAATTTTTTAAGGATCTAGCATTTTAAAGCAATTTATAATGCAAATTGTATCCTCCAAAAAGATACATTCCTTAATATGTAAGGATCTGGATCAATTCTCCTCATACTGTAACTGCTAGTCAGGACTCTACTATTTGCAGAACAAATTCTTAGATCAAATTCCAGTAACTCCAACCAATACTACCTCTGCTTCAACATCACCTACCACCCAGTTAAACTAAGTGGTGCCACTACCTGTGACCTCCAAGACAGCCTATTTTCCTCAATCTGTCTCTAATCTAGACTAATTTACACTTAAACAAACAGAAACTAACCATAACAAGCAAAGGTCCTGCTGCTGCATTTGTCCAAGGAGAAGTTAAACCTAGGAGGAATTCAACTTCCTCTGCTTTGTACAGTCCTCCAGTGCACCTTTTCATTTGTGCAGCTTCAATGATGACAGTTTTCAACATCTTATTTTCTGGTTTGTGATACACCATTCTCACCTACTGGTTTCCTTACTTGGAAAATTACGTCCTCAGAGATTTTTCTTCCCTAAAAATAGTTTTGTCTTCTCTCAAGTTCCACATCTTTATCTGACAAACTTTAAAATTCATCATGAACAAAAGCTGAACTCAGCAACTTTCCCCTACAACTCTTTTCTCCATTTCCTGTTCTCCGTATCTAATGACAGGGTCACATTTTTGCTTTAAAAATCATACTGATGAAACTCGGTTGGGGTCAAACCCAGCAAATGGATTCAGTATTGAATTGCATGGGAATTATCAGCACCAGATGAGACATATTATCAAACAGACATACTATGAAAAAATGGTAGATATGGGTTAAGGGCAAAGATTTAGGATCTAAACTTTTCTGCCCATTTCACCAAGGCAAAGAGACCAGGGAGGGCTGGGAAGGGAGAGTTGAGAAGCTGCCTCATACCTACTGCTCTTGTGGGCTGCCTCCAAGACAAGGGGATATGGTCAGTCCTAGTTTACAATATTCTGGCCTCTAGAAGGTGACAGATGACCTCATGATGCCTGACAGCCCACTTCTGTTTCACTGGATTACTACTTCATAATAGAATAATTCACATTGGAAGGGACCTCAGGAGGTCATTTAATCCAATATCCTGGTAACAGCTGAGTTAACTGTGAGGTGTGGCTGGTGGAGATGCACTTTGCATCCCTACGTCTTGCCCAACTGGAAGGTTGGGGACACTGGTTATTTTCCAGGCCTCAGAAACTGCCCCTGCACCACTAATCCTCTCATATTGCCCCATGATCTTGCAATGACACTTGAGGGTGTCCCTGCAGTGTTAAGGCCAGCCCCAACATCAGCCTTGGAGGTCTCCCTGTCTTGGGCACTGGTGGTATTGCCCAAGTTACTAATGGTAACCTGAACTCCAGCTTCAGTCCGTCTTATTTGGTGTAATCTGCAAACTAAAAGATCAAGCACTCCTGTGCCTCCTCTCAGTGTTCAATGGCACAGCCCCCATGTCCAACCCCTGTGGTACTGAGATTCCAGGTGCACTAAAATCCCTTCTTCACTCTTCCTGGAGCCCAATCAGCTGGTCTGGTGTCTCCTAGGGAGCCCCAAGGGTGGAGCCAGCCCTTCAGTTGTGGTGTCACAAATGGCTGAGGAGAGGGAAGAAGTAATTTTCCTTGCCCTGCTTACTCCTACCTTGCTCACAACTGGTAGCTGCCTTTGCCACAAGGCACTTGGGGGCCACTAGCTGAGCCTGGGGTTGTCCAGGTGTTACGTCTGGTCCTGCACCATGGGCACAAGCCTCCCCTTCTGTGGGATATGTGTCTTGTGTTGACAGCTAGATATAAGTGCTGAAAGTCTCTGAAAACTGAAAGAAGTATGGTCAATATAAGTAATGTAAACCAGACAGATAAGTAAGGCAGACATCCATGATTTCAACTATGAGGCTTTAGGAGAGCACACAGTCTACATTCTGTAGCCTGAGGTCTCATCAGTGTCCCGCCAGTGAGTGAGAAATCCAACACACCAGACTGCATCAGCTTTGTGCAGAGATCATGTTCATGTTCATGTCCTGCTTCCTAGGAAATTTCACTCTTTCATTCCATGCAAGCACATTAGTCTAAGCTGTTGTCTCCCCTGACTCCCTAGTACTGGTGGAGTTCATCAATTCGGGGTCTGAACTCACATACGGATAAAAAACTGTAGAAACAAAAATAACCAGGCTGACTTAGAAAAGAGGAGCACCTGAACTTTTAACCACCAGGTCAGAAATAGGAAAGACTCTTCACCTTAGCTCTGGTATTTGGGTTTAGATGGTCATATGCACATCATTCTCTTGAAGGCAGTCGTCTCAGAGAAGTGGGTTTTGATCCTTGTCATGAATGATGCAATTCATCTCTCAAAGCAGCTGTTTCAATATAGCTGTCATCTTAAACAGATACATTTATTTGAATATATGTATATAAGTCATTGCTCCAATTAACCTGTGGGCTAGAGATCCATGTGTACAGAAAAAGAACAAAAAAATTCCACCAGCAAAATCATGACATTCTGATGCAACTATCACAGTTTCAAAAATAATTCAAAAGGTAAGAAACACAGGATCCTAAAATTTATTCTGACCTAACCTGCAAAATCAGACATCTATAATGGGTCACTAGCAAATCCAATACATCCCTTCAGAGAAGATGGATGTAAATTAGTTGTTCCTACTAGAGTTTCTCAAAAGAAGTACCACAAAAGAAGCTAAAAGAGCTCCATCCCTTCTTTGTCTATGCAAAGGAAAAGTACTATTAGAGACAGTTATCCAGATAAACAAACTTTCCCTCAGTTTCTCTAGATACACCTGAAGAAAAGTTACAACAAATATGAATTTGTACTTCATGGAATGGTAGGCTTTGACAGACACTCAGATATGGGGACAGATGTTTTTTCATGCTGCCAAGATTCCCTTCAGATTTCCAATTCCACTTCCGAGGAGTCTCTGTGATAAACAATGTTGGAAGCTGCAGCAAGAGATCTGAGTAAACTCTGATGACACTTCTCCTACTGATCACCTGAGTAAAACTGACTGAATATGGCTTAGGTGGGAAATAGCTTCCACAGAAGAGAGTAGAGTACTTCTGAATAATGCTAACTTATGGATGTATAGCACAGACCCTCAGAAGAATTGACCTTTCTCCCTATAACTTCTTTCAGAAGTCAGGGGAGAACCCTCAAGGCCATAAGGGTTTAGAATAATTCAAGGTTTGGTGACACCTTTTTGTTTAAAATTTCTTAAGTCCATTCTTTGTCAGCTTTGATTGTTTCTAATTTACAACCAACATCTCCACCCTATGAGAAATAAGATGAAAAATGAAATGTAGATGGGATTTATGAACTCTCAGACAGTACAATAGTTCTCATCAATAAACAGCAAAACCTTCAAAGAGTACATTTAAAACTACACTGAAGAAAAATTTTAAGGATTAACATATAGAGTTGATCTTTGTAATTTTCAATTTTTGTGTAATTTGATTGATACGTATTTCCTGTCACTATCCTATATATTCTACGTGATTTTTCTGTACTTACGGTCCTGTTCATATTTGTACTAATGAAGGTTGTAACTATCCATAAGGGGTCTCTAAATAATTAGGGTGGATAGTTAAAGCTTCAGTAAATCCAGTACAACTGAAACTTACAGTAACTGATCTACAATTTGATTGCATAAAAAACTATACAGCATGTATACAAATGAGGTACCTTACCAAATTCAATATCTTCTAATAAATCATGGGAGCGCTAAAATGAAACTTAACTGTAAACTTAACACTGCTGATTTATACACAGATGTGATGAAAAGACAAAATAAGAAGCTAACTAAAGCATCAGTTGAATATATTTAATACTTACAGATGACACTGCAATCATAGCAAATAAGTAAACATGTTTTCTGATGGTGGCAAAAAATAAAAGAAATTATAGAATCATAAATGCATTTTGAGATTATTTTCCTTAAGTATCATATATCATCTGATATTCAAAGCATAAGGCATAAACCCCCCTATGGTATCTTTAAAAACAAAACCAGAAATAGCACTGAAAACAATCAAGAGGACTTTATTTTTAACACCAACAGAAAAAGTAGTTTTGTTTCTGTTCATTTGTGTGTGGCTTACACTCTCAGGCAATCTTTCTGGCTTCTATGAACAATATTGCGGAGCAAAATTCAGGCAAAAAGTGTTTGGGCAAATCAAAAATGGCCATGCTGAATTCAATCGAGAAATTTATGAAGTGACTTATATGCACTACTGAGCTTCAAGAAAGAACTACTAAATTAACACCAGTTGTTATTCTTTTCTAAATACAAATTCTCAGTATTTTTATTGTATTAGCCCATTTATCGCTTGCTTTCCCTGCACTGCTTAAAAACTCTTCCTTCTACATTCTTCTTTCTTCTCCTCAAGTAATATTCCAATTTACTATTATGTTAGTTGAAGACATCACTTCTAGTCTTTAATCTTTGAGAAATCCCTTCAACAGATTATCACAATTCCACAACAGAGACTCGTAATCATTGTATCTTATTGAAGTGAGTTAAAACAAAACCAGACAATACTGATTTTACAGATGTTTGAATACAGAGAGTAGTACAGAATCAGATTCACAAGAGTACTAAGCCTTTGAATTTATATTTAGAAGCCTTATATTCTATGAAGGTAGGGAATGACTGGTGTTAACCTAGAATTAGGTATGTAAACATTCTTAAGCACTGAGAACTATAAAGAAAAAAGAATGTGGGTTGCAAGATCTGAGTCATCTCAGACTTTTATCCTCTTGTATATATTTTACCCATGTAGCACTAAACTAAATCATTCAAACTTTTTTCTTAAAATTGCTTCATGTACAATTGCTGTATGATTATGTCCTGTCTCCACTGTCACTTTACAAATCCCAAATGATCACTTAATCTTTTCTCCTTCACCATCCAGGTTTAATCAAAGCGACATGTTTCTGAATACTTAGCATTTTCTTACTAGAAGCACTACAAAACTTAAAATTTGTATTGACTAAAAACAACATTCCTATTTCAGTCTGTGTCTTCGCCCATCATTTACCAGAACCTCAGACACAGGTTCAGTTTCAATTCCAATTTAACCTTTTCAGAATGTCAAAAGAGAGAATAATTTATACTCCTCCTCGAGTTACTTTTCAGAAATTAGGTTTGGAAAACAGTTCACTGAAGCAATTAATCCTTAGGTTTCAGAGAGAAATAACTTCCTTTTCTGTAATCCGGGAAGTTAGCCTTCAATGCTCTAAGGACTCCCTTGGTCTCTTTATTATTTTTTTTTGTCTCAGTCAAAGCTAAACAGAGATGGTCAATCAAATGCCCGCTTAACTTTCACATTAAAGATAAAAATAAGAGATGAATGATCTTTAATACTTCAAGCTCTGAATACTGAATTGACAAAAAAACTAGGAAAAAGTCAACAGGATTTTTAATTTAGTGGGTGAGATAAAGTTAGTCAAATTATGATAAATGCTGACTATCAAGATACTTTCCAAATAATAAGATCTATTAAAATGTGGACTATCTTATGCGTAGAAAGAAAAATCTTCACCACTGTAATTAAACCTTGACTAGTGTGGAAAAAATTATGTCTGTAGTTGCAGAAGGATAATATCATTTCCAAATTTCCCTATGGGAATTATTTTCTATGTTTTAAGAATGTTTTAAAAATACAAATACATACAGCCTGCAAACCCCATAAATCAAACGACAATGATATGAATTCAATTAGAAGTTTCTATTTGTCTAGCTGTGTCTTAGGTATGAAAAAAACCTGCTACAAAGTCTGTGCTGATACACTACCGGCACAAATAAATTGATGGTTATTTAAGAGAAACTAAACTTATTTATTGTAATATCTTTCATAAGTCTTTGAGAAGATGAAGTGAGTGAATATACACTAAACCCCCACTTACCCGCGGTTCAGCTATCTGCAGTTTCAATCCTTTGCTGTTCATTTTTCAGCAAAAAGCAGGGGTGTGCACATGCGCAGAAAATGTTGCAAAGGCCGACAGCTCACTGATATGTAAATGAGCTCATGAACATGTAAATAAGACCCTCCTGAGAGCCACCAGGGGTGCTGAGGGGAGGGAACTGGGAAGGGAGCTGGGAGCTGGGAGCAGCGCAGCCTGGCCGTGGTGGTGGGGGCGGGCGTCCCATCCCGGTCCTGTACTCTCCCATCCCGTGGTGGTGAGGGAAGGGAGCAGAGAAGGGAGCCATGAGTGGCGTGGTCCAGCTGCAGCACCAGGGCTATCCTGTCCCAGTCTCATCCTGCCCATGGCGGCAAGGGGAGGGAGCAGAGAAGGGAGGCGCAGAGGGGCAGTGGGGCGCGGCGGCGGGGCCACTCCCCACCTGGCTCGAAGGGATAGTGGGGAGTGGCAGTGGGGGCCCCCACTGCCATGGAAACCCCTGTCCACACACCATGTTGGCTTTAAACACACACACACTGATTGGCCCCAGCATGAACACAGAGAAGCCATTCCCTTCGGTCACCTTTAGCTGCCTCAGGGTCAGGGGCGGTTCTGGGAAGGCCATGCAGCACTTCAGAGCTGAGGGGAGCAGAGCAATGGGCGGGGATTAATTGCGTATTCATGAGTTCGCTGTCTGCACGATTTGCAGGCTTTGTGGAGGGGAGCCAGACATGAAGATGTGCAAAACTTGGGGGTCCTCTGTATTGGGTTTCTGTGGCCAGGTTTTGGTAGCGAGGGGGCATACAGAGGTGCCAGAAGCTTCCCCCGTGTCCAGCAGAACCAATGCCAGCTGGCTCTGGGATGGACTCACCACTGGCCAAGGCTGAGCTAATCAGTAATGATAGTAATGCCCCTGTGATAACATATTTAAGAAGGAAAAGAAGTTACTGCACAAAAATAATTTTGATACTTATGGGTCCCTTCCAACTCAGAATATTTTGTGATTTTGTGATTGCATCCAGAGAAGAGGAGAGTGAGAACACGTGTGAGGAACAACCTTGCAGACACCAAACTGAGTGTAGAAGGAGGCAGGGAGGTGCTTCAGATGCTGCTGCCCATGGTGAAGACCATGGTGGAGCATCTGTGCCCCTGCAGCCCACCAAGGATCATGGCAGTGCAGAGATCTACCTGCAGCCCGTGGAGGAGCCCACGCCAGAGTAGGTGGATGCTGGAAGGAGGCTGTGACCCCATGGGAGGCCCCTATTGAAGCAGGGTCCTGGAAGGGACCTCCAGACCTATTGAGAGAGCACACAACAGTAGAGCAGATTTGCGGGTAGGACTTGTGACTCTGTGAGAAAGCCACCCTGGAGCAGGCTGTGGCTCTTTCTTGAAGGACTGCACCCCATGGAAGAGTGACCCACGCTGGAGCATTTAATGAAAAACTGTTGCCTGTGGGATGGACTCCTGTTGAAGTTCATGGAGCACTGTCACCTGTGGGAGGGGCTGCACGCCGGAGCAGGGGAAGGACTCCTCTCTCTGAGCAGCGACAAAAAACAACTTGGGATAAACTGACCATAATCCCCATTCTGAGGAACGTTGCATCTTGCACATGACAATAAACTGGCAGTAGTCCTGCTGGAAACAGGCTGTAGGATGTGTCTACAAGTGATTTTTACCCTGGTTACAAGCCTGCTGTACTCACATCAGTTAATCTGCAAAGCTCCCTTGCCTACTTCTTGCCAGCCAGCTTCAGTCACTTTACAGTGATCCCAAGCATTAAATGTATCAGTAAATGCAGTGAGTCCCTACTGCTATGACAGCTCTAGTTTTTTGACACTTCCATGGTGATTATGAAAAATCAAATCCTATCATTCAGAAAATCTATTCCATATTAAAGTTATTGCAAGTTTATTGATGAAAATTGTGTAGTGCTAGAAATTTTTGGCTGTAAAGCATGCGCTGACTGGCATAACTCAGATTTGTCCAAATGTCAGATTGATTTATAATAGTCTGCTATCTCAATATTTTTTTCTGATTTTTTTTTTACTATCAGCAAACTCAGCCTCTTTGTATTGGAGGAATTAATATTAGTGGAATATAAACTTGGACATCTGCAGAGGTTTCAGATGTCATTTGTTTAAGATGGGAGATTAAATCACAAGATGTTCTGATGGAGTCCCACAATAATTAGTTATTATATCCACGAAGAGGTTTCCAAGGTATGCCAGATTGACTTTGTTTTTTCCCTTTTTCAATAGTTGTTTATACCTGGCCAGTCTTGGTTTGGTGGGATAAACAACAAAGGATCTTTAAGTTTGTACATTCCTTGTGTAATTTCACAGGTAGCTTACGTACCTGTATTATTATTAATAAAAATAGACATTTTTATTAATAGGCAGAGTAAAGGGTACAGATCCTACTGAAGACAAAAAAGTAAGGTACAGAACGAATTTATTACTTGATTAGTTCCTATTCCCCACAGACTTTCTAAAAAAGGAAAAGATTCATTTGGTTCCCAATCCATCCAGACTCTGAATTCTGTATGAAATGATGATTTAGGACACCTTTGTGATATGCACGAAGTGCTCTCAGATGTCAAAGGTTTTGGCAGGAAGGGAAAAACTCTGATCTGTACAATATACAGTACATGAAAAAAATTATGACTCCTGACAATTTGAAATCCTGCCAATGCTATAGAAATTTTTATAATGGCAGTAAAAGGCACCTTTCTAGCCCAAAGACTCTTTCCTGCCAAGCTTTCAAAATATGCAGCTAATCATGATGGAATTGGAGCTGTTAAAAGTTATAACCGTTTTATTTTATTATGGAAAAGCACTAGACAAACTGCGTTAGAGGCTGCTACTCCTTCTATCACACTGCCTATATGGTAATGAAATAATTATGCTGAGCAATTACTTTTCAGATAAAAATATTTGAATATATGGCTCTAAAAAGCTTTTTACATTGAAGACTGAAAATGCCACGCTTACATTTAGCTTGATAAGGCACTAAAGACATACAAGCTTCTGACAGGCCAAAATTTTTGAGATGAAAAAGGGTATCCTCATTGTAGCCACTCTTAAAGCACTGGAGTACTCTGACGAGATCCTGCCCAGCCCTATTGTCTCCAGGGAGAGACTAACTTCAGTGTTTCCTCACAGGTCAGCTTCTCCAGCCCTTTGATCATCTTTGTGGCCCCCCTTTAGACAATCCTGTCAGTTTGCATGCATCTTGAATTGTGGGGACCAGAAATGAACACAGTATTTCAGGTGAATCTCACGAATTTCACAGTTTGTAATGGACTTTATTAATGCAGACCTTTTATGTTGTGGCTTCTAAGCCCATTTTTAATTAAATAAAATTGAGGAAAATATAAACAATTGCTCATTAAATTATCAGATTATAGGCTTGAGAATAGAGGTTTGAGAAGGTAGGCTGTATTTCAAAGGAAACAGTAAACCATGCCATTTATAAGACACAAACCGTGCAATCTATATAATAAAATAAAACAAATCAAACCAAACCAAAAGAAAAAACAGAGAGAATTTGGATCAACACACCCTGTATGACAACAAAACTATCTTGGGAGCAATAATGATTGAAAGTAAAAGAGTGCTGCTTTTATCCTTTTAGAGTATGAAGTGTTAACACCATCAGCTTTTCTACATAGCAACTTCATAAATTATACAGTTGTAACAGTATGAAAGGGAGTGATGTTTTCAGGAGATAAAGTTGGGTATGTTTTTTCTATGATTTTAAAGAAGAAACTTTCAGTAAAAATAACCTTTGGAAACGTGGTTAAAGACACTACAGACAAAATCCTTTTAGAAGATTTATTCGTAACAAAAAGTAAATGGCATTTTAGGTGTTGACAATGGAGAGCTACTGAAGCTTCTGCAAGATTATAGTATACGAAATCTTAAAAATTGGCAGCAGAATTTTTTTCCTTCTCTTTGGTATGTAATATGTGTCTTTTTTCCCCATTGTTCAGAAACAAACCTTCAGGTCTGAAGAATTCATTACCCTTTTACCATTTTAAGAGTATTCAAATCTAGCAACTTTAAAAAGTTGCTTTTCTAGTTTTGCTTGCTACTCATTTATTTTCAAGGAAGATTGTAAAGTTGTTTGAAGTCTTTACTTGTCAGTTCCTAATTATAAGCTTTTCCTTGTTAAAATGTCTGTATACACATTCTTATAAGCATTTACTTAATTCAAAAATTATTATTTTTCCATGAAAAGTCCCTAAACATAAAAATATTGTGTCCAGAGTCTGTAAAATTTAGTTTTTGAAAATAATGTTCAAACCATCTGTGAAGAAACACAAGGAATATAAAAAGCTTAAAATACTGTATTCTAAAAATTAAAAGACCTTGCCAGTAATGAATACTGACAGTAAACTGAATATGATGATTTTGCAGCTGCATTCTCAGCTGCCTATAATTGGAATGAATAGTACATATATAGAGAACAATAATTATTGAGAATCTGTCCCAACATTGTGATTCATCTTCATATGAAAAATATCTATTCTACATGGACTTGTAGAGTAGGCATTCAGACACAAAATTATTGTAATAAAGAAGCAAAAATTAACATCTTAAAGTACGAGTTAGTTCATTATTAACATTGTTATTTACAGTAGAATTTGGAAAGCTAAGGTATTCTATAAATAATTGGTTTTTTATTCTATAGATAAATAATAAAATTCCATTTGGTTGTCATTATTCTATTGGCAATGGAGTTTTCGCCCTTTTCTGCATGGTAACACTGTAGCATATTAATTTATTTTAGTAAGTATGAGAAAGACTGACGTTCAGAACCTGCTGTTACGCAAGTACGCAACCAAACAACTCAGGTAACTGAGTGGTTATCATGGAAAAAAGGATATATGCCTGTGTATTTGGCTTGCTGTGGCTGGAGTTTTTTTGGGAGCGGGGCAGGGGGGCTACGGGGAAGGCTTTTCTTTGAGAAGTTGCTGGAAGCCTCTCTCATCATTGGCAGAGGTAATGCCAGCCAGCTCCTGGCTGGGCCCGCTGCTGGCCAAGACCAGGCCAATCAGGAGAGATAGAGACGCCTCTGTGATAACATATTTAAGAAGAAGAAAAAAAAGTAACAGCAAGAAGAAGACATGGGT
>WEKX01028187.1:350515-362124 GCA_013390025.1 Pitta sordida
GTCAAACTGTTTACAAAAGACTTGATCAAAAGCCTGTGGAAAGTTGTGTAGGGTCCAGGAATACTATTGGATTTCAGAAGTCAGGTTAATCTCAGATTATCTGCTTATTTATTTCATGAATACTCAGTGAGCAACAGGTTATTCACAAGTTCTGTGACATTATTACCATCATCCTTCCCTACCCCTCAGTTTGATTCTTAACTAAGGCACAAGATTAATTTTTTTTCTGCCAGGAAGTGCAAAATCAAACACGAGGGCTTCCATTATTTTGGTCCTGGAACAAATTTCCAGTAAAAATAACTCAGTGGTTAACCCCTTCCAGCTCACAAAGCTGACAGGAAGTTCTTACCTAGAGTCAAGAGAATACTGTCAACTTAACTCATACATCTTCAACCAAATCATCCCAAGAAACACACTTTATATATGTATGCATATACATCTGCTTACTTATATATTTGACTGTTCAAATTGCTTCAGCTCACAAACCTACTAAATATACTTTGTAGTACATTAAATGGACTGTCCATAAACAAGTTTCTTTTTAATCTCTGCATAACCTTGTGGGCCGATGCAAGCTTGTTTTGCCGACTGCATTAGTATCTTGCAGCAAATCTGAACTAATAAGTTTTTCAAGAACACTGCAGAGACAAGTTCCAACATAGTGATTTGCCAATGCATTCTCTGGCTTTTGGGCTAGAGTGGCCTCCTGTGCTGTTTACTCAGAAGTAGAGAGCTCATTCACACCTGCCATCTATACAACACTTTAGCCACACTTCACAAAGCTGCCTGCAAAATACAGTAACCCCTCGCTACTTCATAGTTCCCCATTTGCGGATTCAATATATCGTGGGGTTTTTTCCCGCGTCTTTACCATCTTTTTCACCACTTTGTGGATTTCACTTGTTGCAGCATCTTTCTGTAACTGATCCCCTGAGATATTCAAGGGATTACTTTATTACTAATGTGACTTTTTTTCAGTACACATTACAATTTATGCTGCTGGATCTCTCCATTATCCTTAGAATATCCTTTGATAAAGGAGACTCATTCTAGCACTCTCACTAACATCAACAATATCACAGCTCTGTGAGATGACCAATGCTTTCGGTTCATCCTTTTACTCATACTGTGTGCATTGGAGTTCAGGCATTTCAGATATGCTCCTGAGCTTTCCATGTTCCCTGGAACAGTGCAAATATGAGCACTTACCATCCTCAGGCGATGCCATACCAAGCTGTGTCTTACTAACTGCAATACTGTTGGTATTCCTCTCTCCCATCAATTTGAGTTTAAAGTCCTGGCACCTTATGCCCAAAGAGGCATGTGCAATACAGTATTTTGGTTGTTTTCAAGCTTTATCTTTTCTTCTCATCTCCTTTAGAGAAAAAGGGCAGTTGCCTGTGCAAGAGATATTTTGTGCTCAGGTACGTAAAACTTCATTAGAAAGATAAGACACAGAACCACAGAATATCCTCAGTTGGAAGGAATCCACATATCACAGAATATTATGAATCCACAGAATCACAGAATATTATGAGTTGGAAGGNAAACCCCAAGAAGCACACCATCTTTGTGTAAGGAGCACAAAAAAAAAAGAAAAGAAGATCAGTGTATGCAGGTCCCAGGAAAAGCTGATGAAGGAAGCATATGCAGAAAATAATGGGGTAAACATTGTTCTAAATGCAGTATTAGATCTTAGTATTAGATCTGCATTTTGCTTCTATCAGAACCCTCTCTGGTTGCTGACTGAAGTGCTAGTGATTGTGGAGGTTTTATCATGAATCTAGAAATACATGATAAAGTGTGAAATATGGTCCAGAAATATCTGGTGTTCAACATTTTGAGTTATTTGAAAAAGTCTGTTTTGAGTTTCTGTGCTCGTGTTCGCAAAAAACCCTGAAGACAGAGATTGCTGAATCACTGATATCAGAAGGCAAATTTTATTACTATTTTAATCTTAAAAGAGTGAAGACTTCCAGTCATTCAGGCTTGCTTTCAGCATTTGGCTCACTGTTTTTGATAATTATGATTAGTGATCTTTGGCCTTCTCTTTTTCATGTTCATTGATGAAATACTAAAGCGGATGTAAATCAAATTTTCTTTTTTCCCCGGAAACTCAAAGCACTAGAAATGTATTTTAAAGACATGAACACTGATATTAATTTCTAAAGACAAAAAATAAGCAGTACTTTAGGGTTTTAAAATAACCATTGGAAAACAAAGTTTAATATTGAGTCATGAATTCATAACAGGTAGATACTAAGTTTCTTACACCAAACACACACACAACGTAAATTCTTACATGTCTCCATTCCCCTCTCTATGATATAAGCTGTAACTGTTTACAAGACAGAGCATAGTGAAGGCTTTTCTGATCCACTAAATTGGAGATGGCAGGGTGAGAAATTAAGTAATGAAAAAATACATTCGTCTTTTTCCCACAATTACACTGTTAGTTAAAACATTCTCTCAGGAGGACAGGATTTCCCTCACTTCAGGTCTCACTTTTGCTCTGTTCTTTCACCAACTTGTGATAGTTAGTCCAAGTTAATTCCTGGATACTGGGTTAATGGCTTCAGGTAAAGCTCTTGGCAAGTACCTCAGTGAAAAATCAGACTTACTAGAGCTGTGCTGCACTAAATTAGCACATGTTCCCGTTCCATTAAGTCAGGACACCCACCCAGGACTGGCTGCAGCAGACAGTCAATGGTTTTCATGTATCTCTAGGTCTTTAACCCAAACATCTGATCTCCACATTTGGTGAATGAAGCAGAATGGAGGCATCATCCTTCCTCAGGACACCACTTATGAAGAAATCTGCTTATTATCAGGAGGCTGGGAGACCAAAACTGACTTGTGTAACCACTATGTCATCTTTTTTCTTCACTGTTAAAAACATTCTTGTGACACTTTGAAGAAAATAAACTCTCGTCGGCTGTGGAGGAGGGGAGAAGAGATGTGGTCATTGGGTCAAAAATTACACAATACTAATTTTCTGGATGCTCACTTGCAACCTGATTTACAGACAGGCCAAGGGCCTCTCACAGAACCATTTACCATTAGTGCAAATTTTTCAAGAAAAGGAAAAATTGTTAGCCAGAAAAAAAATATCACAAACTGGGTATCCAGATTATTGTGCAGCAAGCATAAAAACCTTTTTTGATCATTACCAACACAGTATCTCTGCAGGAGTTCTCAGTGTTGATGGTACTGTAGAGCAAAATCAGTGAAAAACTCAGCACAGAAAAAAAATGCAGACTTGAACTGAAATTCTTACATATAGAGTAGGATTTTCATTTGCCATCACTCATGCTCTATTTCTAATTTTGTTTCTGTATTTTACTTTTGCACAGACATCTTGAAAGTATAAATGCCAGTGGAACAGTATGTCATCAGTATGTAGAGTTTTGTTATCTTTTGAATGTAAAAACATTAACACATTCCAGTAGCTCTGTGTGATTCTTTCAGATCTGTGAATAGCACCTTCCAATTACACAGTAGTAACTGCATTACTTTGGAATTTTGTGGAGTAGTTTGCTCTCAAACGGAAGGAAAGAAAACAGGCCACTCTTTTACAAGGAGAAAGTTTAAAACTGCGTAGTATAAGAAATACGAGAAAGTTAGAATCTGGAAATTCTCTCATGTCCTAAACAGAAGAGAGCATTGAACCAGCCATGGTTCACAGCAGAAAATGAAGTTAAATACTTCAGAGAATCCTGATGACTGAACCCAGACAGACTGTAACGTCTTAAGTAATGCAACAGCACTCACATTGCCAGGATTGAAGAACCACCATTCAGGGTACTAAAGGACAGGCTGCTATTTCCTCTGAAAAAGGCTAGAACTGCAAACACAACTGAAAGCAAACGAAGAGCTACAGAATTTGACAGCTACAACATCAAAAACACCTGTGTACTCATACATCTGAGGCAAATAATAGTGTATCTTTAAAGGTTGAGTTAGGAGACAATGTTTTAGCTATGGCTTTCAGGCCATCAGATCACCTGAAACAAGACGGAATGAAAAAGCAAGTGCAGCACAGCACTTAGTGTGCTGTCAGTGCCCAATAACAGATACACTACTTACTGAGCTGTGGTTTTGTTGTCATTGTCTGGCAGCAAGATCATTTGTTTTCATGACCTTCTGCCATCATGTGAAAACAATAGCTCTTTTGATTGGATGTGTGGTAAAATTAAAGGCTAATTGGTATTCCACTGACAATATACAGTAGGTATCTCGTGCTGCTGACAAGATCTGATGGATGCTGCTTCAGGTTCAAAGGAAATTAGTCAGATGGGAAAAAAACCTGGCAGTGCCTGGTTTTCCAGTTATCTACTAGCGTTCTATTTCACAAGAGATATTATACCATCCAAATTTAAAACATACCAGGCAGAAGAAAACACAGTGGTAATAATAAATAAATAAATAAATATTACTGCGGCATCTGTCCCCTGTATGAGGTTACTTTTGTATCACACTTTTGAAACAAGTGCACCTAAGAGCAACAATAATTTAAGGAGAGTGAGGACGCCAGAATAACAGCTTGCTAAAACAGGCAAGACTTGAGACCAACAACAGGTCTCCTAGGACACTAGAAATGTTACAAGAAGTCTTGAACATTAGAGCTTGATTACAGGATATCTAGAAACTCTGAATGTGCTATGTAGTTTCAGAGGCGCAGCTTATCAAAAGTGTTAGAAGTGCTACATGGAATTTTAGAGTTTAGTTATGTACAATTAGTACAGTACACAACCTAATGTAAAGAAGCAGCTCTGGCATGCACCAAGACCTACCCAACACACACATGCTGCTATTTCTTTCCAGAAAGTGGAAAAAAAAGCAGCAATATTTTTAACGTACAGATTATGCAGTAAACATCTCCATCTGTGATCCAGGCTTTGTGTCAGAACAGGTTTACTTCAAATATTACCCCTTAATGGCAGTCCTAAAGGCTTTACTGATCAGAATTTAAGCTTGTATTATTCATTAAAGACAGCCTTTTAAAATTGCATGGGAATGCCAGATCCAGACTGAAGAATGTAAATAAGCAAGCTTATATTCTGAGATGCTAAGTATTCATTAGCTTCAGTGGTTTCAAAGGCATTTGAGTATGAAAACTTTGATTTTAAACTTCTGTTTGGAAAGACAACTTCCCAAATGCATGCCTTCCAATTATCTTCTGTACCCAGCAGAGAACCTAAAACACGGCATAAACTGCTGTGCTCATACACACTTTTTGCATCCAGCTTTTAACTGTCTTAGCTTTCAAAAGCAACATGAGCTCCAAATATTTATTCCAACAGTTCATTAAGCAGCTATGGCTTCTATTATTACAATCCATTTTCAAAATACACAAACTAAAGTGGTATCATTTTTGTGTTAGGACAAAGGAAATCAGGGTGCAAAAAAGGAGCAGGCTGTGTCAAAGGGAAAAGTGAACAGCTATAAATCCAGTCCTGCATTCAGCTCAAACAAAAGAGCCACAGCCGAGGTCATCCTGGTGCAACATTCCTTTTACAGGACACTGCACATAAAACTGCAGAGAATATGCTGCCACCACAAACATCATTCTTCACCACAAATTTTCTTGTTGCAAAGTGAATGTTGCATTTTTGGCTCAGGTAAAATTGTGAAGGCATTGAGTGTCAAAAATCCAGTGCTATCTCAGTAAGATTTGCAGCCCCCCTCTGCTGACTGAGCCAGGGCACTTGAGATTCAGGCTTCTATTTATGTAATCAAACATGGAAAAAAGGAACAAACAAATGAGGAACGTATTGTTTCTGTGTTTTTCTAATGTAAGTTTTTCTAAATAGGCAGAAAGTTGTCGAGGAAAGAATTGCCATCCCTGTGTTTTAGACACACATAAAACATGCATGTTCAATGATGCAGAATCTCTTTGGCAGCTTTTAGAAGTAAATAAAAGCTCTAAGCTCCAGATGATAAACTGTACTCTGACACTTTAACTATTACATCCTATGGCATAAAGGAACACACTCTCCATCCCAGGATACCTTGTAATTATGTTGTAAATTCTCCTGTGAAGATACATAATAACTTCTGCTACTTGAAAGCACGCCATGCATTAATAAACGCTGTTTTCCTTCAGCATCTTTCAGTCAATAGCATCTAGAAGTGTGTATAAAATTATGGCATATTACTGTACTGTGGATATTGTGTGTATACATATAGAGCCTTGCTATATAACAAAGTGCATTGTTCTACAACCCTGAATAGGTTTCTCTGGAGTGTTCATGTATTTTGTTTCCCCTTACTCATTTTCTCCATATTATTTTCTAGTATACTTTGCTGCTGCTAACACTTTTTTTCCTTCCTGAAAAATCAGAATGTCTCTGTCTAAACCTAATATCACCACAACACTCAAACCCCAATAATTACTAGAGGTTACCAGATCTTGTTGCCCAGTAGAGGCCAGGCTGACAGTAGCACAGCTGAGCATGTTTCCTCACTAGTTGGAGGTGTACAATACACACACACAGAGCCACGCAGACACAAAGACAAACAACATGGCCCTCACACAATCACCAACAGCACTGGCACCCACATCCTGCTCCCCTGTCTGGCTGAGTAGGTTGAAAGCCTGCAAGCAAGGAACACATACAGGGATACAACACAGATCCTTCCAGCTGCTGTTCTGACACACCATCTGCCCAGTAACCGGCTGCTGGATCTTCTGGTGTTTCCAGTTGCTGGCACCTGGACATAAAAGCTCCTCAGACCTGCATCCCCTCACAGATTGCTGACTCCCAGACCCCGTGGAGATGTGCACACATACACACACTGACACATGACCTCTGAGTCTCTCTAGTAACTGCTTTTAGTCAATCTCCACCCAGGCCAAGTCCCCTGGTCTGACAGTTGCCTCATGTACAAAGGCACGTGCAAACAGGCTCCCTCACAGCTTGTCCCCTGATCCCTTCCCACAGCTGGCTTGGAGCTCCTGGTCCCTCCCATAGCCCACACCCAGGGTTCTCTGGTCTCTCCAGCACACGGCCCAGGTTCCAGTACTTGCCTCCCAAGTCTCTTATCCTACCAGCCTGCTAGTCCAGCTTACTGTTCATTAGTAATTACACACGCTGATGTATGGAGCCTCACAAGACACATGCATGCCAGTCCTTCCAGTTGCTGCTACTCCAGACACATACAATCAAAATCACTGAACACAAGAACTGCAGCAGACCTAAACTGCAAAGCTTTCGGTTTGTAAGTACCTGTGATTGCATGGTCAAATCCTGAGGGACTTTTTCCAATTACTTCAGTAACTGATGGAGTTAAAGATGCTCTGTAGGAAAAAACAGCATAACTTTAATATTTTATTTCTATTATTTACCATTTTAATCATTTCAGGGCTCATTCTTTAAAATTGTAAGCACGTATAAATTGAAGCATTATGACTATAGCCATGATTTGTAAGAAAATGTATGATACAAGTTGAAGCAAAAGCATTTAATGCTCTTGCTGTGCAGCTTCCAAATAATTATTCTTTCTGTTAACATCTCACTATTTCAGAGAGGTCTTCAGAAAAGAATTTGCCGACATGAGAATGAGCCACTAAAGAGAAACACGAGCTCACAAGAAGGTTCTGGAGATTCTACATAAGGGCTTCTGTACTGCTTGTTAGCACCTCTGATGAAGGACATATATGTATATATGTTTTGTTACTTAAGAAACAACTACTCTGTTCATATGCTAATTAACACCCCCCTCCAACTTCCAGAGTTCAGCTTGTAGGTTGCTAAAAATCTGCAGCCATTCAGCAGACACAGCCAATAACACTATTTTTCTCCAGACAGAATTCTAAGTACGTGTTTTGAAAACCATCACAGAACACATACACAAAAACTAATAACATTGTTGCATTAAAACGTATCTTTAGGACTTAGAATATAATAACATCAAACATACAATTACTAACAAGTTGTTCAGTATGGTATGTATTGAAGAGATGAATTTTTTTTGAACAATAACAGAAAGAATTGCTGATTCCAGAGAAGGGCGACAAGGATGGTGAAGGGGCTGGAACACAAGCCCTATGAGGAGCGACTGAGAGAGCTGGGGTTGTNTTTAGAATTGTGAAAGTCTGGTATGTAATAGAATAAAAGGATTACTGGAGACTTAAAGGAAAAATGCATGACCTTACACCTGTCCAGAAATTGTTTGAGAACAGCTTTGCAGTTTAAAACAATTTTGTTTTTTTTTTTTAACTTGCAGAGTTTTCATTGACTTTATAAAACATTTAATATTTGTAAACACATAGCTGTTCTCAATGAAAAGTTAAAAGGCAAGGAAATACAAAATTTAAAAGGACCACAGAAGAGTGGTTCTCAGCATCATTGCCAGGGTCGCTTCTCTGCCCACTTCCTCATAACCACCTCTATTGGGTTCATACAACAGTTGTGATGAAGCCATGCAAAGAGATCAGAACTGCATGAACAGCCAGCTCCTCACTGGTTCCAAACCACTAAGTTTAAAGCATTTACCCTGACAGATACTCAGCAAAGCAATCAAGAAATTTCTGGGCAATACCAGTCACAGCAGTTAAGCAGGTGGTACTATTTCATAAACTTTTCCACTTCCACTATATTCTTCCTCATTCATCTGTTTTCCATGCTGAAGAGACTGTCACCTCTTGAAAATCCCTTCTGAACAGGAAAACAATAACTAAAAATCCCACCAAAGATGGTCTTTTCCAATTTCAAACATACTCCTTTTCTTGTCATTAAGCTGCAGTCCCACACGGATAAAGCCAGCAATAGAACTGCTTCCTGGTTTGCTCTCTGCTGACTCTCTAAATAATGTTTCCCATTTGTCCACAGGTTGAGATATTTTTTTACATTTATTAAACTGTCCACAAGAGTCACCAAGACCTTTGTCTTATCTGATCACAGCTACTCCAGAGCTCATGGTTGGATATGTGTTCAGACTAGAACACAGGCTTACAGAAAGGGCAAAAAATTACTAAAATGCTCTAATTTTACCATGAGATAAACTTACTGAGATTGATTCATGTACCATACAACAGACCTGACATTAAGTTTTACTGCAAATAAGTTTTTTATGTGAATTGTTTTTACTAGCATGGATTCTTTCTGCCTAGCTGATGTGTGTTAGCTACTAAAATTAAACTAAAATAAAAACCTAGAGGACATTTTAGGACTAAAGACAAGTTCCATGTGGCCTAAGTTCTGATGCTTGGGTTTGTAAATGGCCTTGACAAGATGCGAGAGGAAACTCCAGATTTGACACAATGGAACAGTCAGAAAGAGTGGTTGCATTTAAGAGGCTAGAAAAACAGGCTCCATCATTTAGCAGCTGTAATTTGAAAATATTAAAGAAATCATTTACTACAATCAAATGCTTAACATTAGCATCTTGGGCCCAAACGTTGAGTGATTGAGATATTACTACGGTATCTGGTAAATAGTATTAATGGAAAATGAATTAGCATTAAACAAACTTTTATTTGCCTCATTTACTTTTATTTGCAACGTTTTATTGCCTCCCTCTCTTTTTCCAGGGCTGGGGAAAAGTAAGGCTGAGGGACACAGAGTTTTTTCAGTACTTCAAAAGTGACTGCATGGAAAAAAAATCCATGACCTTCTGATGTGCTGCTCTTTGTTTCTGGAGTTCTTCCCAATGCATACTTACTTCCCTTCTGTCCTTCAGTCAGCTGAACTCAAAACCAAACAGGTTTAATTCAGTCAGTTGGAGGTAATAGGCAAAAAAAGATAGATGTCACCTCCTGACAGGCTAGCAAGGTGGTGCTGCCAAGACCGCAGACAGCAGAAGCAGAAAGATGGCTGAGAAGGGTTTGGATGCTAAGTTTAAGTCATCGCTACAATGCTCAGGAGTCATCAGTAAAGCCAGATTCCACAGCAGGATTCAGTGCTGCCTTCACACTCCAGCGAGCTGAGAAACCTTGGCAAGCGATCACACAGGAGAGGCCAAATTCCAGAGCCAGCTGGGATGGGTAAGCACAAGAGCACCCACTTTATTAACAATATTAATCATGTGATGGTAGAAAGTAAAACTCTGGAAATGGTGGAGGAGTAAAGAGTTTCATGACCAGAAAAGAAAAAGGGTTCAGCAAAGCAACATTTGAAAAATACAGCATGCCTATTCAGACGAAAGCAACATGTTGTTATCAAGTTTCAAGCCTTTCTTCGAGGTGATCTCAGTCCTTTCTTACTGTGTCTTTGTCCACCTGTGCACAGAGCAGTTTTCTTCCGCCAGATCGTTCATTACGACAGGTTCGACCAAACAGCGCTCACCCCAATGGCCATGTGGATGACACCAAAGCCCGATATCATTGCCATTCACCCACACTCCCTGTTTACAACCAGCCAGCCCACTTCCAGCCCTTGCTTGCTCACACACGTACTCTTTTTAATTTAAAGAGACTGGGAGTCCTCGTAGAAAACCCTTTCCAAGCCCCCAAGGGATGTTACCACGCCCAGCACCATCACCCAAACCACCGCTGCCAGCCCAGAAAAAAATCTGTGTTTTCTGGGAGGACCTGACTGTCCTCTTTTCAACGCCTCCCACGAACCGCCATCTTCGAAACACAGTAACACTAAATCCAAATTCCGGTGTTTTCGGATAGAAGGACTCAGCCCTCTTCCCACAACNCGGCCGCCGTACCCGGAAAAGGAAAGGGAAGGGAAGGGGCGCGGCTGGTGTGAGCGGGCAGCGCTGGATGGGCTCAGCCCGTCCCGGCTGCGGGCGAGGTAAACTGTCTCCTTTTCCTCCCCTCTCTCCTCCTCCTCTCCCCCTTGCCGCGGCCCTCTGGTGTCCCGGTGTTTTCCCGGCGCCGGGAGTGTGGGGCCTCCGGCCGGCGCGGGGTTTGTAGCGGGGCCCGCGGCTGCTGCGGGTCACGGAACCGCGGAGCGGAGCGGGTCGGGTCGGGAGGAGCCCAGGGAGCGTCTGGCCCAGCCTCCCTGCTCGGGCACGGCCGCCCTACAGCACGTGGCGCGGGATTGTGTCCAGCACGTCCCTGAGTATCTCGAGTGAGGGAGACTCCAGAGCCTCTCTGGGCAATCTGTTCCGGTGCTCGCCCACTTGCACAGTAAATAAGTTCTTCTTCATGTTCAGGTGGAGCTCCCCGTGCATCAGTTTCTGCCCATTGTCTCTCCCTTTGTTAGTTGGTAGCACCGGGAAGAGCCTGGCTCCATCCTCTGGGCGCTCCTCTTTCAGATGCTTGCGCACGTCGGTGAGGTCCCCTCTCAGCCGTCCCTTTCTGGCGGCTGTGTGAGGTTTTTAAGGCTGGCTATAACCTATTTTTGAAGCGGTTTGATTCTCGGAGTTAGGTTATGTTCTGTCTGCCTCCCGGGAAAAGTGCTGAGGAAGCCGTCGGGCACAGCCCTGCACGCAGCCTCCACAGCAGCAGTATTCATGAGGATTCATGGAATGGAACGCACAAATGCTGGGGCTTGGGAGCATCCCTTCCACGGTAATGGTCTGCCCACCTACTGAAAGGAGCCGTGTGACAGTAATGTTACTTTAAAAAATCTTGGATTTTGTGGAGCGCTGGACGCGCTTGTTCAGCTGGTTTGCCGAAAGTTCTGGGAACCCCAGTGATTAAAGGTTGGCAA
>WEKX01028187.1:362337-458746 GCA_013390025.1 Pitta sordida
CCTCCTCCTTGCCGCTGACTCTGCCGCTTTGCCCTTCCCCAGCCGGCACGGATCCAGCCCCGGCTGTGCCCCCGCGGCTGGGGAGGGCTGGGCGGGTCCCGGAGCCGCTCCCGCTCCCGCCCCTTCCCGCCGGGCACGGGCAGCACCCGAGGGGCAGCGGGACCCCGCTCACGGCCGCCCGCCCTCCCTCCCCTGCCCTGCCCGCCGCTGGAGAGGAGCCGGAGCCGGAGCCGGAGCCGGAGCGGCCGCCGTACCCGGAAAAGGAAAGGGAAGGGAAGGGGCGCGGCTGGTGTGAGCGGGCAGCGCTGGATGGGCTCAGCCCGTCCCGGCTGCGGGCGAGGTAAACTGTCTCCTTTTCCTCCCCTCTCTCCTCCTCCTCTCCCCCTTGCCGCGGCCCTCTGGTGTCCCGGTGTTTTCCCGGCGCCGGGAGTGTGGGGCCTCCGGCCGGCGCGGGGTTTGTAGCGGGGCCCGCGGCTGCTGCGGGTCACGGAACCGCGGAGCGGAGCGGGTCGGGTCGGGAGGAGCCCAGGGAGCGTCTGGCCCAGCCTCCCTGCTCGGGCACGGCCGCCCTACAGCACGTGGCGCGGGATTGTGTCCAGCACGTCCCTGAGTATCTCGAGTGAGGGAGACTCCAGAGCCTCTCTGGGCAATCTGTTCCGGTGCTCGGCCACTTGCACAGTAAATAAGTTCTTCTTCATGTTCAGGTGGAGCTCCCCGTGCATCAGTTTCTGCCCATTGCCTCTCCCTTTGTTAGTTGGTAGCACCGGGAAGAGCCTGGCTCCATCCTCTGGGCGCTCCTCTTTCAGATGCTTGCGCACGTCGGTGAGGTCCCCTCTCAGCCGTCCCTTTCTGGCGGCTGTGTGAGGTTTTTAAGGCTGGCTATAACCTATTTTTGAAGCGGTTTGATTCTCGGAGTTAGGTTATGTTCTGTCTGCCTCCCGGGAAAAGTGCTGAGGAAGCCGTCGGGCACAGCCCTGCACGCAGCCTCCACAGCAGCAGTATTCATGAGGATTCATGGAATGGAACGCACAAATGCTGGGGCTTGGGAGCATCCCTTCCACAGTAATGGTCTGCCCACCTACTGAAAGGAGCCGTGTGACAGTAATGTTACTTTAAAAAATCTTGGATTTTGTGGAGCGCTGGACGCGCTTGTTCAGCTGGTTTGCCGAAAGTTCTGGGAACCCCAGTGATTAAAGGTTGGCAACTTCGATTTTTAAGCAGGAGCATATAATTTATACTACTTACTCATTGCTAAGAGAGAAATGACAGGGCTTCTTTTAAGCACGAGGAAACCCTAACCTAGAAGTGAGTGGTGCACCCTTGAGGGCTCTCATTGTTCATCCCGAATTAGCAGTGACTCAGGCAAAGCTAAGCAAAGGTAAGCTTCCACCTGGGGAGGTGTTTATGGCCAGTAACCTCACTGTGGTATGCAGCTTCCTCTCCTGTTGCCTGAGGCCACACATCTGGGAAAAGTGCTGACTCTGAAAGAAATTTAAGTGACTCTTGCTGCATCGATACTTTGAGCAAGGTTTGGGTTTCTTTCTTGTGGTTTGGGCTTTTTTAAAGCAAATTATGAACATGTATTACAGAGGGAGATTTGATTGGTTTTGTGCAAACTGTTAAAATTTTCCTCTTTTTCTAGGTTAATTTGCACTGCAATGGAGAGTACAGTATCAGTTATTTTCCTCGTATCCTTTTCCATACTGTTGTGTGAAAGTTATCATCATGGAGTGGAGACAGTTACTGTTGTGCATACGTCGGAGAGAGCTTTTCCAGAAAAGACAGTGGGCATTAATACTGACTTGGCAGGTCTAATACAGAAATTTCACCTTCAAGAACTTTTTCAGCGTTATGGAGAAAACAACTCTCTGTCAATTGATGGGTTTAGAAAATTGCTCCAGAACATAGGTATAGACAAAATGAAAAGGATTAAAATAAGCCACGATCTTCACAGCCATGATCACCATGACCATGATCATCACGACCATGACCATGATCATCACGATCATGACCATGATCATCACTTTCACCATAATCGTGTTTCCTTGAGTAAAAGCTCCGAGAAGACTGTTTGTCCAAACCATGAATCTGATGCCAACAAAGACCACAGGAACAGTCACGCAAAGGAATCTCATAAAGCAGAGAACGTGGAACACCGGCAGAACTTCGTACGCAACAAGAACACTGTTAATGAGATAATGGCATCTGTCATCGCTGCTTCTGCAGGTGGCCACTCGGAATTACAGAATGTGCAGCCTGGGGAAGTCAGGACAGTGGCTCGTTTAGGGCTGACTGGCCCTAACGCTGTTAATGCCACAGGTGGCCGCAATGCGAGCTGGCTTCCTGTTACCAGAGCCAACGAATCTCGTACTTCCCCAAAGGAATCTGAAGGAGGAAGTTACCTCTATTCTAAACTGAAAAAACAAAGCACCCAAGAGGTGAGACCGATTCTATTGTGCTCTCAGGAATTCGGATGCATGGGGAACAGTTGTCAATGGCTTGTTTGTTGGGTGCTTATCGTTTAACTCGTACGAGCTTTGTGGTGTAAGGATACCTGTGGCAAAACACAGGCAAACAGCTTTGCTTGAAACGTAACGTTTTGAAGGAATGTTATGTTCACAAGCTCAGAGGAAAATTAAGTATAAACATACACTTTTAAAAATATATTTTCTATATTTTAAAATATTACTGAAAAATAAAAAGCACTTAAAATTTAAAACTTGCAGATCTCACTTAAAGCCAGTCTCTGTCTTGTTTTCCTAGTAATGGGAAGAAAGTAAAAAAATCTAGTTAAAATATTGCCATTCTTATCAAAGCTGTCTCAGTTGTGACAGTGTATAACTGTCCTTCAACCCCCTCCCCTCCCTGTCTTCAAGATTTTATGTAGAAACCAACTGTAAAAAAGGCTGTGGCAAAACATTATCTGTGACATTAATATAGTGAAAATTAGTGCTCATAATAGTTGTGTTGTAGGCAGTTTTCGTGCACAATCAAGTTCTTTTTCATTAAAAGCTTTAAAAAGCAAGGAGGGTCTTAATGTTTGCAGCCATGCCAGGTAATTCAGAGTGAGTGTTGTGTAGCATGTGACCGTAGGTGCGGAATTCAAAAGTTGTTGCTGTGTTCTGCAGTCAAAGCAGAAGTGCTACTGTTCTTTAAACCCAGTGAGACAACATGTGGGTCATACAGTGGGGAGCTCTTTTGCAGAGGAAGTGAATGCAGAACGTGCTCTGTGCAAGAGTTTCCACAGTAGTCACTTCTATAAAAAGATATTTGACCTTGCTACGGCTTCCTTGTGTGCCCTTTCAAACAGAATGAAAAGTCTTAGGCTTTTTCTATTTATACAGCAAAGCATCTGACCCACTTATGCTGAGGATGAGTGATAATTATGCATCATCTACCAGGACTCCCAAACTCGCTTTCTGGGACAGGAAGGGGTGGAGGTACATTTTATGAAGTTGTATTGCTGCAGCTTTTTTTTACATGATGCCACTGCGTTTCAATTAAGAGGGATGTGCGGTCTTTTTAAGTTATATCATGGTATTTTGACATTATGGTTAATCTCTAACATATGTCTATTTCCCCAGTGCTCCAATGCTTCAAAACTGATGCAGTCGCATGGAATAGGCACTCAAGTATTGTTGACTGCTACAGAATTTAGTTACCTCTGTCCAGCTCTTATTAACCAGATCGATGGCAAGTACTGCATAGTCCATGCAACAAGTGAAAAAGCTGAAACTCCTCCAAAAAGTTACTCTCTGCAAATAGGTAGGTTGTTCTTTAGCATCAAAGCTGAATGGGAGCACTCAGCTTTGATGAATTCAAAGTAGCATAAATTCAAGAAACATATTTCAGAGTTGGAAGAAGTTTGTAATTTTCTTTTGGCAGTTGACCAAGACTAGAGATGAATCTTTGTGGCATACCTTTGATCAGAAGTGTTTGAAAACAGAAATGTTAAGCAAGCAAAATCATGTACAGCTGTTACTTATTGCTGTTACTCTTTTCTTTCTTTCATTCTTTTTTTTTTTTTTAACCAGCCTGGATTGGTGGCTTTATATCAATCTCTGTCATCAGTTTTCTTTCCTTACTGGGTGTTATACTGGTACCGCTGATGAATCGTGTATTTTTCAAATTTCTTCTGAGTTTTCTTGTGGCACTGGCTGTGGGGACCTTGAGTGGAGATGCCTTCTTACACCTCCTTCCACATGTAAGTATTAATTACTGTTTCATTTCTCATCTCGGAGAACTTGACACAGTCTGTAATACTTAATGGTAATTATAACCCCTTTTAATTAATACCAGCTTGGCGAGTCATTTTTCAGCCTTGTAGGATAGAATATTAAATGGAATGGTTTTCCATTTGAAACTTTGTTACTCATTTTATGGTTCTTACAGTGCAAGCACTTCACCAAGTTATCTTTATTTCCTGTTTCTCGTCATATGTGCTGCCAAGTAACTTCTTGTTCCTTGCATATCTGGTTTAGTGGACTTCACAAATAGTGGGAATTGCTCACTGAAGACTTTTGAGCGCGAAGTGGATAATCAACTATTTTCTGTTATAAACTTATATTGATGGCCTTTCTATATTAATTTTTTAGTCAGAATCAAGCATTTCTGAGGTTCAGGGAAAGTACTACTTGATAGACTTTGGAGTTGCTGTTATGTAATATGGACAATGAAACAGGTAGAAATTTAGCAGTCATACTCCTTTCTTGAAGCTCTTCAACAGACATTTTCCCCCCGCCCAAAACTGATTGTTCCAGCTTTCAGAGAAGCATAAGCACGTGGCTCTTCAGTGAATGGGTGTGTACCAGGCCTATTCGCAGTCCTTGCAATGTCTCTTCCTCAACAAATTTCCAGTCAGTTGATTTGTTTGTATTTGTTTGAGTCTGTATGCAGCGCATTTATCTCGTGAAAACTGTCAAGTCTGGACTCTAGATATGAGGAGAATAGTGTGAAGAATACTTTCGGTGTTTCTTATGGTACAGTTCTTTTGAATATAATGACTTTCCCCATTTGGTTCTCCTCGTAGTCTCATGGAAACCACCACCATCACCATGAAAAGCCTCTGATTGAACAAAACAAAGGCTCTACGTACAAACATCTGGTTTTTCAAAGTACAGAAGAGAGTGCTTACCTGGATTCTACATGGAAAGGACTTACCGCACTTGGAGGATTGTACTTCATGTTTTTAGTGGAGCATTTGATCACTTTAATAAAGCAGTTTAAAGACAAGAAGAAAAAGGTAGGGAAACTATTACTTTGAAGCTATATTGTATTGCATGCTCACACTGATTAAAGAACCTGTTCAGAGTCATGGCTGACTTGATCAGCGTTATAATTTCTATTATATTGGTTGCACATATACTTAGTAAACTACATGGTCAGCTGTTTGTGTGGTCCCATTATTAAGGGCTCTTAGGTGCATCCATAGCCAGTATAGCAATATAGTCCAGGCTTGACATCACAATGAACGGTTTAATAAGCAAATGGCGAGTTTCCAGTTACACCCTTTGTTTGAACAGAGTGATTTAAGAAGTTACTATTCATTATTGACTTCCTTCTGTTGTCTTGAGGTGATTATCACTACCTGAATTGGTTTTACTGTTTCAATTCTCATATTGGATGCAGTAAGATGGTCTTGTACAGTAATTGTGCAAGCACCCTCCTCAACAGCAGTACAGAGGAGTAAGGGTTGGCAGTAAGTGCTTACATATCATCATCCAACTATGCTGTAGAAAGTGACTTCATTTGATGATAGTGTTCGTTTGGAAATAAGGTCTGTTGAGCCCCTTGCTGCTTTCCCTTCTTTCCCTCAAGAAAAGCAGCACAGCTTTCAGATTACCATGCTGGTTTTTATGCAGAAGGTAAATAACTGAATTTTGGCAGGGCATAAATGTTGATAACTCGGCAATTACTGGTAACAGTTCTTTAGAGACTAATGTAGCCAGGAATAAAGAATGATGTAAAAGTTGACTCAGTAAAAAGATACAGGAATAGCTGGTGATAAAACAGAATCACAGAATGGTGTGGGTTGGAAGGGACCTTCAAGGTCATCAGGGACCAGCCAATCTTAAGCCTTGCTTGAAGACAGTTTTTAAACTATCAATTATTTAGCTTAAAAAAACAAAAACTGATTGGTAGGCTACTACAATGACTGATAATCTGTGTTTGGTTTTATTGTTAAATTGGTCATTAAGGCAGTAGTCTTGGAGCAGGTGTCATGTAAGTTCTTTGATCACGGGAGGCTGTGTTGGTGTGGTTTATACTGAAGCTAAACTAACTGTGAGCTTTCCTTATCTCTAGTTAAATATCAAGCAAAACAAGTATCTTCTGTATCCTCTCAGCCACTGGGAATGGCTAATTAGACTAATTACACCCTTCTAGATACTGAATCACTGATCGTAAATTGTTGTGATACACACATTAGTGAGCAAAGATTAGAGATTTTGCTTGGGTTTCCTTCTGTACATTATAAAAAAAAGACATTACAGTAGAAAAGAATTAGCAGAATAACTTCTACGTAGTATTTGATGTGTTTTTGCTTCTCAGCTAACCCCTATGTTCAGTCTTTGTGCAAAAACATGGGGTATTTATGTGTGTGGGTTTGTTGTTTGTTTCCGGGGTTCCTTTGGGTTTTTTTACCTCTCCTGTGGAGCTTGAGGAGTCCTTGTTGTTTTGAGCCTAGCCCAGTTTCTAATACTCCTCTTCTCCACTCTTTATATGGCTTCCATGTTGTCCAGGTTCTGTGCAGGCTACATAAATGTTGTGAATATAATGTTGCTCATGTATATCCTGAAAAATAAGTACAATGTTCATAACTGCAGTATTTTCTTTTGGAATTAGAAAAAACATGAAGATGATGGAGAAAGTAAGAAGTTTTCAGCGAATGAAGAAAAGTTAGATACAGATGATCGTAAGTCTCGTTAATGTTACACAGGTGCTATTTTGTGGCAGAGCTGTTTGAAAAACACCTGATTGATGGCAGCTCATAGATTTGCTTCAGCTGTGGGTTGGATCACTGCCTATTTGAATTCTTTGCGAAACAAAACCTGTCTGTGTGTTGATATATAAAGGACTAGCTCTATTTGCTGCTTTCTTTAAAAAGGATCAATAGGTTGGAAGTAGAGAACTTGGAGTTTTGGAGCCTGAATCCTTTTAATTCTGAATTTAGCAGCAGAAATTGAAATCATTCTGTGAATCTCTTCTGGCTGTGGCTGTTGCAAATACAGCTGTACCTGCTGGCTTCTATACTTCTCCTTAGATTGTTAGGTATTATATGTACCATTAATTATTTAGATTTCTGTGTATCTGAAGTCTGGATTTTGTCAGTTTGATTATTTATTTATTTATAAGAGTGATCATCTAAAATTCTAGATGTTACTTGAAGTATTCGGAGTGCAAATGATCACATGTCCCCAAGGTCATACTTTAAGCCAAAACACACCACACTAGCTCTTCTAGCTGAAAGGGAGTCTTGGTTTTTCAGAATAATTTTAAAACTAAAGAAGTGTGTTTATTAATTTAATTGCAGTGGATGAATTTAGCAAATTTTAGAAATTAGTTAAAATAACTGCCATTGATGTTTCTGTGAGGATGTTTCATGTTCTGTGGTGATGACTTTATTTTTGAATGTTTATTTTTCAGTATTAAACCAAAGTGCCTGTATTTATAATCGAAATACAGAAGTTTCCAAAATTATCTATAATCTCTTCTGTATCCTTATTCTTCAGCCCTAAGGTGAATAAATGACACATGGTCTTTCTGAAGCAGTTGGACTAACAGCCTTCGTGCTGTGAAACTGGGACTTAGAGCCTTATGCTGCTGTGTTTAAATTGCACTGGGTCTTAGATTAAAAGCTTTTTTACCTATTAGGAGGCATTTGTGGCCATAATATGAGGGCTCCTTCAGCAGTAGGGAGCAGAAACTGAAAGTTTTCCTTATTTTCAACTATGAGAAATTCTCTGATACCTAGCTGAAGAAAAGTGAGTTGTGGAAACCCTTAAAAACTCCCCAGCCTTCTTGTGCAAGAACCTGCCTTATCAATCTTAACTTCTGGACTTACTGGTTTCTTCTTTACTGCGTCACATATTCTACTTGTTATATCTTGTTGTATCTTTGCTTCCTGTGTGATTTTAAAAATGTTTTTTTAACATTTGCACTCTGGGTTTTATGTAACAGGGCCTGAGGGCTATCTAGGGACAGACTCTCAAGATCCATCAGCCTTCATTTCTCAGCAGCCGACCGTACAAGAGGAAGAAGAAGTGATGATAGCTCATTCTCATCAGGAGGAGGCTGACAATGAATATGTGTCCAGGGGCTGTAGAAACAAGTGCCATTCTCACTTACACGATACTCTAGGACAGACAGATCATCTTAGTCACCATCACCACGACTACCATCATATTCTGCATCACCATCATCATCAGAACCATCACCCCCACAGTCACAGCCAGCGCTACTCACGGGAAGAACTGAAGGATGCGGGGATAGCAACTCTGGCATGGATGGTGATTATGGGAGATGGACTACACAATTTTAGTGATGGACTAGCAATTGGTAAGTGTTAACTTGGGTGCTGCAGCTTGGTTTTATGCAGTGAAGATGGTGAAGTCTTCTGCTGTCAGAAGCAGAAGCTGTATTTGGAATGTAGCTAATTAGCAAGGGATCTCTGGAGCCTGAACTTGTATCTGATACTATCTCTGAATGAATAAAAGAAAAATCTCCACTTTTAACAACCTGGAGGTTGGTGATAAATGAAACAGAAATTGTGTGCTTACACCTATGTTTGTTTAGGAAATCCAAAGGCTTAGCTTTAATTTTGCTTCAAATAGGAAATATAGCTAATGTTTTTCAAGACTAAAGCTGGGCTTATAAAACAGTATTTGGGACCAACTTTGTATTTCAATGCCTGCAAGTGCTCAGCAATTTTTTTTTAATGTTAATTATTGTAATGACAAGCTTGTGTTTTTTTGTCACATAAAAAGTAACATGTTTTCTTCAGTCAGGCTACTTTATTGGCTTCTTTACTTTTCTTCCATCTTCACTTGTTATGCAGCAAGGTCAGGTTTGTACTTGGCGTATCTGTTTTCTGGGCCCTGGTTACACATCCTGTCCAATTTCCCCCTGAGCATTGGTGAGTAGGGAGATGGGGCCATGGTTTCAATCTGCTTCATCCTGAAGTTTACCCAAACAGATTAGGCAATGCATGTGTGTATATATATGTGTGATGATTTTTGTGCTGTGGGAGGTAGGAATGCATTCATTTTTTGCTGCAAAATTAATTTGGTCCAAATAATTGTGTTCTCCAAGGTGCTTTTACACTTCTGCATAGCAGTCCTGTCCTGTAACACCCAGGATTTCAGATCTTTCCATCCCCTAAAAAGCAGCATTGCAGTTCTTCTTAGTGTTTACAGTAACCTTCCAGAGAAGATTCCTGCTGCTTTTTATATCCTAGGAGTGTGTGAATAGGACAGTAGTTAGCTATTCCCTGTCAGAAATGTGATTCCTGGAGAAGATACCAATGAAGTCATTGTGTGTTGCCTTTATGTGGGTTTTGGGATTCAGAATATCTCTATCAAGTAAAGGGTTAACAATTGGACTCGATCTTAGGTCTTTTGCAACCTGAATGATTCCATGATTGCATAAGTAGTTTTCTTCATATCCTCAATGTTCTCAGTCTGTCTTCTTGGGAAAGGTTTTAAAAAAATGTCATGTTCTTAAGCAGCAGTCATAATCTGCTGACGACCTTGGTCCTAAAGTTGAGCTTTAAAGTCTTTATTTTTTTAAAATTTGAACTTGTATAAATAGTTATTTTACCTGGAAAAAAATTATATCTTTGTACCTGTTTTGTTCATGTCTCTATTTTTCTCTTCATGTGTTGTAGTTGCACAGTCTTTTTTTGCAATGCTTCAGTGAAAATATTTCGTTATCACAAAAGTACTAAGTTGAATATTTTGTTTTGGACTTCTATCTGGGAGGTTAGGTTTGGGAACTCCCTTTTTTGTTCTAGAAGGAGAGCCAGACTACTAGTACTGTGAATTTAAAAGGTTATAGTATGTTATAGAAAGTCAAATCCGTAACCTTCATCTCTTATGATGTTCTTTTCCAATCTTGACTTCTGTATTTAAGACTAATCTTTACAGATATTGGATTCCTTTCCAGCTTGTTTAACATACTGGGGGGAATTCAGCAGTATCAGTCTTTCTGAAAATTTTATTGTAGGACAAGTTCATTCTTGTTTGAGGAGAAAACCAAATAATAACTATTTTCTCACAGCAGTAGCTGCAGTTGTTCAGATTCAGTCAATTCAAAGTATAACATGAAAAGAGACTTTCTTATTTAATCTCATTTTTAATGAAAGTTGAAGCATGAAATGTAAATTTTTGAGCAGATCAGTGGTGAAAGTGTGGTAGAAGGAAGATTTGCATACAAATGACACACAGAATCAATTATCTCTTGGCATTAGGGAGATTTGGGAAGGAGCTATGACTTTATGAAGGGAAAAGTATGAGAAAGGTTAATAAAGGCTTATTGAACAAGTGAGAGCAATAGCTTTTAGAAGTCCTGCTGTGTAGTTTGTTCAGGCTAATGGAAATATGGGCTTTCTTCAGTTCTGTGTGTGCTTGAAAGTATTATGGGAAAATATCCGTTTGATGGTGTTGTGATAATGTTAATGCTGCTTGTGAAGTATTTTACCTATATTGAAAAAATGTGAATGCTTCTGTAAAGACAGCTCTAGGCAGCATAACCCTTGATTTCAGTTCATACACTTTGATTTGTTATTCATAGTTTCCATCAGTTACTTTTTTCCTCAAATCTGTTGTGCTAATTATGTGGGAACAAGTTTTAAAAGTGCTTATTTTTTTATTAGAGCATGGAACAGTTGAATCTGACTCATTTGTGCAAAATGATCATCTGTGATTTGAACTTTCCTGTGCAATTACAGCTAAATAAGTAAATGCAGAATACTATTTTTACATTAGTCTGGCATATATTTTTTCTCTGTGGCTTTTGAAAGAAATGATGTCTTAAAAGTGTGTTTTAAAATACCAGTTATGCTATTAAATCAACTTCTTGAGAGGGGAAAATTCCAGATTTATTAATGTTATTTAAGCTTGTACTTCGCTTGCTTCTTACTTTTACTCCTTGAACTTTATAAGAATTAAATTTATCATGATCTTGTCTAAAGCTCTAATGTTTGATGTGTCACCTCAGCCCTTAGTTTCTCCCCGTTGCCCCCAGCTTAGTGTCATCTGCAAATTTGCAGTTGGTGCTCTCTGTTTCATCCAGATCATTAGTGAAGATACTGAAGGGAATGGGTTGCAGTTTTTCTCCTGTTGCACGCTGCTTCTTACTGCTGTACGAGATAACTTCAATAGGATTTCTGACACTAAGTTCTGCTTTAAATGTGTCACTGCTGTCCCTGTCTCTGTAGTCAGTTATTTCCTCAAGCCGGATGAAACATTTGGAGAGGGATTTGAAGAGGATATTCAGCACGACCTTTCCAGAAACTTAGATGGTGCTGACTGTTCTCTTAGTCCTGTTCTTTGCCTTTCTTATAGATGGGAAAGTTCTACTGGAGCCTTCTGTAGCCATGGTTTTCCATAGAAGATAGACTGCAGCCTTGTAGTCACCCTAGTCAGCTCTGTCACCACCGCTGAGGGAGTCTCATCCTGGCTGCAGATGAGCATTTCCCTTTTTTATTACTTTTCTCTGAACTGTTGCTTCTGTGGTTTGCTGTCTTTCTTTCTGGGATGGCTATAAACAGGCCTGAATTTTTCCTGAATGTTGTTTCTCAGCTAGTGTTCTTGCAGAATTGTTTCTTCTTGTCCTTGGTGTCTTGTTAGTTTCATCCCCAGCTGGGCTTTGGTCTTCCTCCTTTTTGTTCCACTGCTTTTAACTTGCTTGTTGCCAGTCTTTGTTCCTATTTCTTGTCTGCTTCTCTTTTGAGTCCTAATTCATTAAGACACACTGCTTAGCTGGGCATGTCTTACATGAGTGTTCCTGCACTGGCCAGGAACACTTAAAGTCTGCTTCGTTAAAGGCTAGAGTCCTATTTTTGCTTCCTCCTTCCCAGCCTCCTTCTGTATCCTTAACTCAGTTACCTCATGCTCTCAAGTTGTCATTTTTTGCTGTGTTTGCCATCAGTTTTTTCTTGGTTTTGAGCAGTAGGTCAATTAGAATGCTAGTCCTAGCTGGCTTTTCTGTCATTTGTATTGAGGAAAGCATTACCAATGCAATTAAGGAACATCCTGGATTGTGTGCCCAGTACTGTTACCTCCACAGCTGAAAACTCTTATGTGAATGGTGATGTCCTGTTTTCATAGCTAGCCTTATCCACTACCTTTTCTTGCTTAGGTGGTTTGTAACCATAATTTCTAGTGTTACTCTGGTCTTGACCAAGAGACTGAATAGGTACATTCATACGTACTTTTACTACACTGGAGCTCTCTGATCAGGGAACCCCTTCATGTAGATAGGAAAAAAAAAAGACTTGTGTTCTGTCTCAGTAGGCAGTCAGTATCTGTCCATGACAGGCCAGACAAGCTTTGGTATTTCAGTTGAAGTTTCTATCAGGCAGGCTCTGGGCAACCAATGGACTTCCCTGGGCAGTAGGTCTGCAGGTCTGGGCAAGGCAGAGCTCCTTTATCGTCTCATGGCCATGTTCTTCAGATTAGTAGCTGCAAGTGGGGACAGAGGGGTCTTCCTCTTGCCTGACTTGACTATTTTCAAATGTCACCTGTCTGGGAGTTCATGTTTTCTCTTCCAGTGCTACTTTGGTCCTGCCTTCCTCTCTAATCTGAGGGGCTTGAGTGCTTTCCTCTGTAGAGTCTCTTCTGAAGACCCTCTCAGTCCCCTGTTCATTATCACTGATCCAAAGTTGCCTGCTTGCTACTTCCTGCATCCCCTTCACTGGATGGCAGAGAATGCATCCCAGAGGTAAAGCTGCTGCTGTTGTCAATGCAGGGAGAGGCATCAGTCATTTCTTGCACATGGAGACCTGAATAACGGTGTTAGTTAGGAGTGTAATAACAGCGTTAACAGGAGTTAGGTTGCGGTGTAAAGTTTGCCCAGTGGAAAGAGGAGGTTGTCTCCTGTAGAGTCATTGCCATTTTAGCTCTTCCTCTGTGAGCAGTACTCCTGGGTCCCTTGTGTGCCAGCTACAGTGTCATGGCCTCGTGCCTCTTTCTCTGCTTATTTGGCAGCACCTTGTTTGTTGGCAAGCTCCTGGTAGCAGCTGAAGAGGAAGCTGGATGTGGTTCTACACCCTTGTAGAGGCTCTTCATGCAGCTGAGCACCTCTCATGGTGTGTGTGAGCTGTGGTTCAGCTCTGCAGCCCTGTTGTGTGCTGTGTACTCCTCAGCTGCTGCCAAATCAGAAAAATGGCAAGCAATAGGAGCAGCCAAGAAAACGAGAAAGATAAGGACTGCTGAACTAGTTTAAGGGGGTTTTGTAGTGGAGTTTTTTTTGTCCACTCTGCATGGTAGTTCATTTATATTTAAGCTCCTTAAAACTCAGTCTTTCACTGTTGATTTCATGTGACTTATACTTTGCTTTTTCAAGTGCCTGGCTTTCAGATTCAGTTGATCTGCTTTTTTCCGTTTGTATCTTTGGGAGAAAAAAATTTCTTACAGTTTTCTATTTATAGCGTTTTATTGAAAAGGGTTATGTTGTTGGAAGGTGTTTGTCTTAGTTCAGAAATCAGATACGAAATGTCGTTCAATTAGAAGATTCTGAAGGAGAATTTTGAAACTTAACTTGAACAGTTGTTTACAATTCTTAAGTTTAAATGCTTCCACCAACAGAAGAAAAAATTGAGTGAAACTAATATGTCCTAAGATGACATGACCATGTACAACAATGCTTCTGCACTTGATGTCTGAATGTGCAGTAATGTTTTGTTCACACTGTATTTTCCCTGTCTCTTCCTAGGAGCAGCCTTTACTGAAGGATTATCTAGTGGTTTAAGCACTTCTGTGGCTGTATTTTGCCATGAATTACCTCATGAGCTAGGTAAGACCCCAGTATGGTGCGTGGATATATACTTAGTGGTGCATGTGGGAGAATAAGTGATTTTATTCTGTGGGATTGTAAAATTTGATTGGAAAACTTTGTCTGTGTTAGGTTGGCTTTCCAAGAATATTTCTAATTTACGTTAGTCAAATAATCTTTTAAAATTCCAAATATTTCAGGTAATTTGTTTAAAGCACTGTCTCTTTGTCGTGGTTTGACCCTAAACCATAACACTCTTGCAGTTACTTACAGCTTGTTCTATTTCAGTTGAAGTTTCTATTCTCCTTGTGTATAATCTAAGTTGTGAATGGCAGGAGAATGCATGACAGAATTTGCCTCTCACATCTCTCTAATTTTTTTCTTGTGCTGCTAAAAGGAAGGTCATGATTAGTCAAACTACTTTCAACATAACATTTGCTGCTTTTTCATTAAGCCTTGCAAAGAAGTGCTGTAGCTCTAAATACACTTGGAACTACTTAGAAATCTTTCCTAGGAATAGTTTGTCTTTCAAGCTCAGGTGATTTAAATTCATGTGCAGTCCTGTGAGAGATTATGTTTTACAATATGAGCTGATCTTTCCAACTGTCAGTTCATTCTGAATGTGCAACTGGTGTTTATTTCTGAGCTGTCGTGGTCACAAGTCGTACTTGGTGTATAGAATGAGGAAAGAAAAGTTTGCTTGCAGTTCTTTAAGGTTTAATTCCCTAGACAGTAGAACATTCGGTTTCATTTGAAGGAGCTTGTAAACCAGTATGTGCAAACATTGAACTCTGTGTTAAACAGTTTGATATATTTGTAGTGTGATGTTATATAGAAGTACATTATTTTGGAGAAAACATACCTGATTTTATGACTTGGGAGGAGTTTAGTCAACTTTCTTGTTCATTTTACTCATGGAACCTTGTAATAATTATGTGTATTAAATGTTGTTAGTTCAGATATCCAAAGTAAATTCATGTCATGAATCTGATGCTTTTAGATTGAACATCTTTTAAATCATACTTCACTGATCAGCCCAGAAAACTTGATAAGAAATACCTTCTTTAGCAGAGGATATGAAATGGCCTAGGAATATCAAAACAAATGGGAGTAGCTGAAGTTAGCTGGGATTAAAATTGGATCATCGCTGCTAATTCTAAATAATGTTCATAATATGTCACTTCATCTTAATTGCAGTATCTTTTTAGGAAGAGCTGTTGTAACCAATTTTTCAACTCAGCTTTGAAGGTCACTTTTGTTTACTTCTACTGAAAAATCCATTTTATTTACAAATAATAAGCCTGTATTCCTCTGGTTTAAAAAAATAATATTTTGAAGTGCAGAAAACCCATGTCTGGATGAGGGTCTATCATTCCTTCAAGTAAAAATATGATGTTAAGGATCACACACAGAAATGTATAGGGAAACAGACTTAAAGAGCAAAGAGCAGTTACAGGATAATAAATAAAATATTCACCATTATTTTATGCAATTGAGTGGGAATATTTAATTTCAGGAACTTCTTTAGAATTCTCATGTCTATCAGGTAGTGTAGCATTTTATAAGTGGTAGTTTAAATGCAAACTACCCCAAGATCTACGGATCGTAGAGAGTGTCCAAAGGAGGGCAACAGAGATGGCAAAAGGCCTTGAGGGAAAGCCATACGAGGAGCAGCTGAAGTTACTTGGTCTGTTCAGCCTAGAGAAGAGGAGACTGAGGGGAGACCTCATTGCAGTTACAACTTCCTCACAACAGGAGGCGGAGGGACAGGCACTGATGTCTTCTCTCTCATGACCAGTGACAGAGTTCAAGAGGTGTTTGGACAGTGCTCTCAGGCACATGGTGTGATTCTTGGGGCTGCCCTCTGCAGGGGCAAGAGTTGGACTTTGATGATCCTTGTAATTCCCTTCTAACTCAGTTTATTCTTTGATTTGGTGCAAAGCTGCTTCTTCCAAAAAGCCTAAAATTTTAAGGTTATAAAACATACAGTGTTTTCTGCTGTGTTGTTCTTCATGTGTAGCCTTTAATTTTCTGTCCCCTAGTGATTTCTGATTTTATGAAAAAAAATAAGACAAGTGACAGCATCAATAAATTTTAGTAATCTTGTAAGCAAGAGAACTGAAAGTAAGAGAATACTACAATAGTTACCTGAGAATAAAAGCTTTGGTTTGGTTGGTTTTTTTTCCCCTGTTGTAGGAGATTTTGCTGTACTTCTAAAAGCTGGTATGACTGTCAAGCAAGCTGTGCTTTACAATGCCCTGTCTGCTATGCTGGCCTATCTTGGAATGGTGACTGGGATCCTTATTGGTCATTATGCAGACAATGTTTCAATGTGGATATTTGCACTTACTGCCGGCTTGTTCATGTATGTGGCTCTTGTGGATATGGTAAGTGGCTAAACACAGTTTAAGAATTAATGCTAACTTTATTATGATCTCAGAACAAATTCGTCTGTTTTCTTCCTCAATTAACTTTTTCCACGCTTTGAGGTCCTGAGGAGCCTAAGTGCTCAGCTGAATGTTAAGGTGAAAGTGGCTGTAGTCCAAAGTACTGTAGGAACAGAAATTGTTTCCTTCTTAATTGTTAAACGGAGGCAGTTAACAGCAGAGGTAAAGGATTTGCTGCTGACAGTGGCCAGTACAGCAGATAGCCTGTAAAGCTGTGAGTTGCACACTATCAGCAGCAGCAAATTGGCTTCAACTTTTGCATGAAATCATTGCTGCTTCTTGAGAGGAAGATGGGTATTTTTTTAAACCAGAAGTATGTTTGTACAAAATGGGTGTTTGTGAAAGCTTGACTGCAAACTTAAGAATAAAATTTTTGGTGTAGCTTGATCAAATAACTGATTAAATAATCATATCCTGAGTAAAGGGTTGACTTAAGACATAGCATAATTATGATGAAAACAGTAATTGGACCATTACAGGTTCTCTCTGTCTCTAAATGTGAAAGTAGGCTCTGACAGTGTTGTCCGTGCCGAGTGACACCTAATTCAGGGAGCAATATTCATGCAGTTGTCAAGAAGGATTAGACTCTGCTACCTTGTGCCTCATGGTTGAAGAACTGGGTTTGAAGTAATTGTTTATTTTGAAGGCATTTAACACTTTCATGTTTGTTTAGGTACCTGAAATGCTCCACAATGATGCCAGTGACCATGGATGCAGCCGCTGGGGATACTTCCTGTTACAGAATGCTGGGATTCTCTTGGGTTTTGGGATAATGCTGCTTATCTCGGTGTTTGAACATAAAATTGTATTCAGCATAAACCTTTAATCCTGGCTGCCAGAAAGACAGCTTGGTGTTAAATTATAAGTACTAGGATTTTTTTTTTTTGCCTGCTAAATTCCTTGTTGGAGAGGTACGGTTGATATAGACTAGATATTTTTATTGGTGACCTTTGTTTTTGTGCCCTTCCTTCCTTTCTCCCCTAGTAGAAATGAACACTGTAAAGTATTGGGTTTTTTTTACTTGGGATTTAGCATTGCTTATGGTACTGTGGAAAGTCACACTTAGTAAAACATGGTACAAGTGCCAAATCTGTACTGTTGGGGGAGGTTAGGTTATTTTTTTTATTAAATTTATTTTCTGTATGTAATTTTTTTTTTACTTCAATGGTTTTGTTGGTTCGAAGAGATAAAACAACAGTGGTTTTTATTTTAGCACAATCAGTATCCGTGGATACAAAGCACAGTGAGCTGTGGAAAATAAGAAAAGGACATGCAATGTGTAGCATGTGTTTATATTGGTATGACACTCCTCTCTTCTGCATCCACCTAGTTTATATGGAATGGCAGATGACTCTATGCTGTGCAGTGGTAGTGCTCTCAATAGCTTCTGGATTCCCTATGGTGTATTCCAGTTGATTTCTACTCCAAACAAATCAATGTGAAATAATGTTCTGTTTGCATCAAATGTTTTATTTGTTTCATCCCTTCTGATACCAGTTGCTTTTCACCAATCTTTCAAATCAATAACAAAAATACAGCTATTAAATTGTAAAAGCATGGCTCTAAGATATGTAAGTTCCATCAAAAAGACTTTAAAAACAGTGCTGTATCCCACTTAACACTTCCTGAAATTACAAAGGTGTTTAGTATCAAGGAGAGGAGTGCTACAGGCTGAGCTAAAACACTCATTTACTACAACAGCTTCCTGAAGTAAAGTGTTGGTTTACTTGGGGAAAATGAGCTGAGTGGGAGAGCTGCCTACTTCTAGTTCAGTGTGGTTGTACACAAACCTGTGCTTGCAAAGCAGTTATATTCTTGGCAAGAACTAAAGCTGAGAAATCCAGAATAACAAAACGTCTTTGACAGCATATCTAGGGAAGCAGCATGTTAAGGATAATAAGTGTGTGCTTAAGTGTGTAGTTTGATCTTACAGTCTTAATATTTTTAACCACTGCTGTCTTATTCTCTAGCTTTAAAAATTCCAGAAATGTAGCAGAACTTATTTTGATCCACTGCTTTAAGTCGTCAGTTGAACAACATGGAAATGTTTGATAATACCATATTTGACAGCTTAAAACAATCTGGTGGTCTTTCATACAACAGAAACCAAAAATTATTCTATCAGCTCCAAAGTGGATGTTTTTAACTGAGAGGTTTGAGGGGTTTGTAGTAATTGAGAAATGGGTATCACAGGAGTTTTTGCAGTCAGTGGAATGAATATTAGCTTTTCTGCCTCCTTCAGTCTTTTTTTAGGCTAACAAGGTTGAGATTTAATCTTCTGCCCACAGTGATGAAATTCTGTTCCATGCCTTCTTTGAAGCCAGGGAGTTGAGAAAGGCCTATTTCCTTCCACTCTGCTAATGGATTATGAAGGCAGCACTAAGCTGTGATGGGGTATTATCACCTCTCCTGTTTGTATGAACCTGTGTATCTCTTTGCTTGGGGAGCAGTTGTTTGGAGAGAACAAAATTCCCTTCTGGAAGCACTCATTTTCCTTCCCTTATCCTAACTTTTCATCAGTAGAAGCTACTCTGGTGCTGGGCTTTCATCTCTAACAAAAACACTGACAAAAAGTAGGTGCATTATCTCCCTTCATCAAGCACTTTACATTCTGTATGTCTTCTATGCTATTGCGTTTGGATTAAGCCTCTGGTCTTTGTTAGAAGCACATCTCTGAACAGAGGAGCCATGCTGTGGTGCAGCAGCCATCTGTTATGTTTTTATAACATCTCCTTGATTACTCATCCTGTGCTGTCTTTACTCTTTTTTTTCTAGCTAATCTTCATCTTTCCCTTTCCACCTCTAGTGCTTGAATATTATAATCTTTGGCTCATCAAAAGCTGTTCCATTTGTGCCATGTGCACCTCACTGGCTCCTTCTTTAGAAAAACATGTAAGATCTGGACAGCCGTGCTGGCACACATACACAGACTAAACCTGTGAGATGAAATAGTTCATGCCTTTTTGTATACTGACCTCCAATCTTGGCAGTCCCACCTCATTCCAGAGCTCTCAAAATATGGCTGCTTTGCCCCTGGAGATGTTCCTGATGTGTCCTTATTGCAGCTAAATGTGTCACTCCTTAGAGCAAACTGATTTGACCCTGACCTGTCTAAATGAGTCTTACCTTTTCTAGAGGAATGGTGCTGCTCACCATCAGGGCTGATGTGTCTCAGTCTGTGCTCCTGTACTGCTCCTCACAGGCAACACATATTCCTAGTGGGCTTTGTAGGGCTTGGTCACTCTCTTTACCCATGGTGTGGTAAACTGCCAGAGATACAGCGCACTTCAGCTCGTGGGGCTTTCACCACCTGTCCTGCATTCTCAGCTGCGGGAGAAATTGGGCATGCTCCACCTCTGTGGGCCTGGGGGATTTCAGACTTGGATGAGCTCAGTTTACTTTGGATTTTTTAGTAGCCCACAACCATAATACCTGCCAGTTCAGCTGGACTTCTCTTGTCAGTGTGCTGGGTATGACACAGGAAGCAGGCATGTTAGCCTAGAGTTGCTCAAGAGATTTTAAGATCAATTACTAAATTAAGGAAGTAAGTCTACAAATTTCAGTGTTGTTTCCAGTGGGTTCTTGGCTGGCTCTTGATGTGATCAACTGACATTGAAATATCTACATATCAAAGCAAACTGCTAATGTAACAGTATGAAAAACGAAATGCCTTGGGGCGTGTGGGCAGAAATGCCTCTAACCTAAAAACAAGCCTATTCCATCCATTCGGTGCTCTTTAATGATTCATGGAGAGATGTCCATGACAGACAGCTGTCCAGAGTAGTGCTTGAGAGAACTGCGGACTGAAACTTGCTGTAGGTTTGTATCAGCAAGATGACAAAACTTTGACTGATTTTGTGTTTGGCTTTTTTTGGGGGGTGGGGTGTGTTTGTTTTGTTGTTGTTTGTCAGCTTTACAAAGTAGAATGTGCATCTGTTGCAAGGTACTCATGTTGAAAATACTAGTGGTTTGGCAAACTGATGGACCTGAGCTTCTAAGCAGCTCTTTAGTTTTACGCATATATTCTTCTGCAGCAGTTTGTGATGTGCCTGCCTATTACGGCTGATAAATGGAAGTGTCTGTTTTCTGTATCTGTCTGTAGCTTAGTTATGGTACAGACCTTAATTTTATATGCTGTTACAGCTGCCTTTAGTGCCTGTGCTAGATGCAGGTGAATGGAATAGGCAAACAATGCTGGAATCAGGCTTTTTGGTTTGGTGACATCTTTTCTAGTACTGTTGGCCTGTATTTGTACAGAAAAGGTGTTGTGTAGTTACTATGTGCAGCAAGAGTCAGAACAAAGGTGTGGAAATTCTCAAGTTCTCCCCTGCCTGGGCTCTGGGGTTCAGATGTTGGTACGGTTTCTCTGCTCCTTTGTGTCTAAATGCGATGCCAAGCATGTATTTGTTTATATAAAACACGGCCAAGGCTAAAATGGAATTTGCAGATGCTCTGCTGCTGCCTGAACTGAGACACCAGCACAGTTATTTCAGTGGAAAACTCGGGTCGTTCTGTTTGCTACAAAGCAAGAAACAAAACGATGTTCTAATGAAATGTGGTTTTTATCTACGGTACCTTTTTTTTTGGTGTGTGTATGGATCATCACTGTAGCTGTTACCGTATTCCTGTGTGCTACAGAAAATAAACCACTGAACCCAATGGCGTGTTTTGAGCGTTTTGTTTTTGCCTCACTGACACAGATAGGGCAAAAGATGCTACATCTTGTCTTTTGTCTTCTTGAGGGGGCGGGGAACAAGAGAAGAAGCGGTAAAATGTTACTGCCTTGGAGTTCCCGGTGCCGGGGCGGGGTGAAGGGCTGGCTGGAGCCGCCCCTCGGTCCGTCATCGCGGTGCGCCGGGATGGGATGGGATGGGCGGGATGGAGGAGGCGGCTGCGGGTCCGGGCGGCGCCGAGCGCTACTTCACCCGGTGGTACAAGCCAGGTACCGCCGGGATCCGGGACTGGGATCGGGGCCGAGGCGGCGGCGGGGCGGTGACGGGTGTTTGTGACCTTCCTTGTTGCAGACGTGAAGGGGCGGCCGTGCGAGGACTTCTGCGTGCTGCAGCACTCCAACAGGCGAGTGGGCTGGGGGGGGCCGGGAGAGTGAGAGATCAGCATTCCCGTCCTTGAATTGCTGCTCCGGTAAGAACAGTGGGGCTTGACATCTTCCTCCCCCGCAGCCGATCCTGCTGGAGCCCAGGAGGTGTTTCAGGGAAGACTGGACGTGTGGCACTCAGTGCCATGGTCTGGTTGACGTGGTGGTGTTTGCTCGTGGGGTTGGGCTCGATGATCTCCAGAGGTCTTTCTGCAATCTAATGGATTCTGTGATTATCAGTAGCAAAGAGCAACATTCCAAAAGGGTGTTCTATAGTGAGAGTTTGAAGCAGCCTGTTTTAACTGGGTTTCTAGGAAATCAGTTGCTTCAGTTCGAACAGCTTGTTCTATGTACAGCTTAATTGCTTTCCACTGTACATCTGTGTCCTAGGGATGCTGAAGGCACGGTAGGAAAGAAAATGTTATGCATTGCTTTTCTTTGGATATAGCTGGATTTCCAGTTATTTGGAATAATTCAACCCTTTACCTGATTTGGAGCCTCATAACATACTTTACCTCCGCCTGCTGCAGCCTGTTAGGGCATTGGGAACATTTCTAGGGTGTTTAGTCCTAGAGGGAATAAAAAAACCCCTAACTACTGGGCCCATAAAAACCAGCAGTGTCAATGGCTCATGTGGAGAAGGAAGGTGAGGCAGCATTTGTGTTTCCAGTGGGTTGCCTGCTCTTATTAAGAATTCAGAGTAAGGATGTGCTTCGCACAGAGCAAAACCATCTGCAGCCTTTGGAGCTGAAGCTTCTCCATGGCTGTTCTCTAAAGTTCTTTCTCTTTCTTTCAAAACAGAGTACCTGGGAATAACAAGCGTGACAGCAACAGCAAGAAACCTTTGCATTTGTATGAAATATGTACTACATATGTAGTTACTAGTCTCAGATGTCTCATAAAATGATAATTTAAATCCTATTAGGGTGTGGGGGAAAGGAAATAAAAAGAAGTTGTTCATGTGTCTATGAAGACTGTTTTCCTACTTTGAATTCTGAAATATCAGGGCCCTTGGCTTCCAGAGTAGCTTAGCCAAATGCTCTATGAAGTATTTTACCATTATTATGTGTGAGGCTGTGGCTCGGTTTGCTATTTCCAGGCAGGGTAACATTCTGTGTTGATTTCTTTTTGTTTTGCCAGGTCTCAGCTCCATCAGATGACAGTTCAAATAGATGATTTGTCATCTTCCCCTTAGAGAGAGGTTGGAGTGAAGAGGAGGTAGCTTTGCTGGTGAGGAATGCTGAACGCATTCACCAGGATCCAGCTCCCTCTTGTGGAAGCTGCGCAACTAGAACTCCCCAGGAGGAGTGCAGGGAGATGGATTCAGAACACTCAGGGAAAGACCTGGGTGACTCTGCAGTCACTGTTCTGTTAATTCTGTCAAACAGAATAGCTTCATCTCTCCATTTATTTACACACGGTTCTAGACCAGAGATGAAGGAAGGCCAAGTCTTTTCAACTGGGCTTGTCTCAAACTGTCCAGTTTCATGTCAAGAAATAAACCTTCTTTAGAAAAAGATAAAAGGCAAGCAGCAGTTTAAGTAAGTAAAGCCCAGACCACTAATGGATTCATCTGCTGTAACTATTCACCATAAACATCCTTGAGCTGTTCTGCCTTGGGGTAGTGTACTGTTCTCTGCTTGTTCATCTAAAGTGAGTACGTACTTCAGCTACTGGCTGACAAGTGAACTAAGTATGCTCCATGGGGACATCAACAGATAGAGCAGCTCTGGCTTATTTAAAAGTGGTGGTTCTGTTTAAGAAGTGTGGTGCTTTTGATGATGCAGTCTAGTATCTCAAAGTGAAGCACCTTCTATGGGAGTTGGTTTAGGTCGGAATGCAATTTTCATTTGGTGTGGTACATCAGGTGTCAAGTAAAACAGACAGACAAGGCTGTGGAGCTTGCTTGGAGCACAAGTGTGGCTTCTCAAAATGACAGCATCATAGTTTTATTTCTTTTTTTTGCAGAATCTGTGTCATCACCTTGGCAGAAGCCCATCCTCTTCTTCAAAGTGGGAAAACAATTAAAAGCATTAATTACCAAATAAGTGCCAACTGTAGCAGACTTCAAAATAAGGTCTCTGGGAAATCAAAAAGGGTATGGCTTTTTGATTTTATTAGTTTCCTTTTCACACACTGTCTGAGACTTTCGGGCTTTTTATGGGCTAGAAATGTATTTTGCATTTTGTTTTTAAACCAGCCCCTCTTCAGCTGAAGAATTTAGACTTCCTCAAGAGATGCTTGTCTGCCTGTCTCAGCCAAGTGCTCCTACTGCACTGGTGGTTTTCAGTGTTGCTCAAACTCACTTGCTTTTACTGATTGTTTTCATGATGTACAGAGATGTACATTAATGTACAGGGATGTTTATGTCCTGAAAATACAAAAAATAATGTTTCCAAGAAAATGCCAAGGGTTTGGGAGACATTTGGGAGACTACTGTTTTTCTCAATCAGATCTAGATAGGAGATGGGGCAATTCTGTGTTTCATGGTGGATTTTTGAATGCAGAGTTTAACCTACGTACACTGAAATCAACAGTGCTCTTTCTGATTTTAATTCAATCAAACTACAATTCAGTATTCTGCAATGAATTTAATTGTGACTAAATCTGTAAGCTCTTAACAAGCTTCTGTTTGATTTGTTACATGTAACTAAGTTGGCGCCTTCCCTTGTGTAGGGAAGAACAGCTCTGTACCTTGCAATGACCTGTATACACATCCTTGCGTTTCGACAAGCCCACAAACTTATGTTGCTGATGGTCATGCATTTAAAAGCCCAGTGTCATTAAAACTGCATGTCTGTTTATTTATCTTCCAAATGCAGGGAGCTCAGTTTTTAACAGAACTTGCCCCTCTGTGCAGGATATCTTCATCAGATGGAGAGGAATACACCATTTACAGGTAAGGTGTTTCCTTTTTTCTTCTTACCTTGACATACCACACCTTTCTACCGAATCTAAACACTTTTGCAGTTGTATACGAGGGCGGCTGATAGAAGTGAATGAAAACATTCTTAGCAATCCTGCTCTTCTGCAACAAAAGGTAAGACGCTTTTTTTGCTTTTTATTTTCTAACTTTTATTTCACCGCTAACTTCTGTCTTGCTTTTTAGCCATCAACCGAGGGGTACATCGCAGTGGTTCTACCCAAATTTGAAGAAAGCAAGAGTATAACTCAAGGACTTCTGACACGGAAGGAGTATGAGGAAGTTTTGTTGAAACGTTGTGATTCTTCCTCCTGAAATCAGTTCTACACTTATTTGTATTTGATACTAACTAAGCTTTTCTTGTACACTGTGAACTTCGTAGTACTGAAAGGCCTAGTGCCAGTTTTTAAAAGTGGAACTAAACTGTTTGATTCCTACAAGAATAAACTAGTTCAAATAGTTTGTATATTAAAATTTCCGTACTCTTTTTTTCTCTGAATTCTAGCACTACATGTTTTTAAGAAAGCCTAGAATGACACATTGGAGAGTATTTATGTTCCACAATCAGCTTTGCTTCTGCTTAAGACAAGCAAAATGCATACAGAAAAATCATATGAGTTAGCTATCATGTAATTTAGCTAAAATAATACAATATGGAGTTTGACTAAGGTGAATTGAAAATAAAAATGCAACAGAAGCATATGCACAAATACGCATTTCACACAAAGTTGTATTTTCATGGCATCCTGAAGTCAAATAATGCCCTTTGTACAGAGTTCTGTATTAATCAGTATGCATTTTCTTGAATTTAAAGTGATGTAATGTCAAGTCTGCATAATACTTAGGTGGTTCTATATGCAACTCAAATTCTGCTCAGTAAGTTCTTATAAAAAAGGAAGCAACAACTGCCAGCTACAAATAGGGTAAAAGAAAAAAGGGTTGAGTCAAGGCTATACACTTCTGTAGAGATCAATCATGTCCTCAGGATTAAAATTCAGGGGTGCAGATAGTGAAAGAGGGTTTGTTTCCTAGAACTACTTCACTGCAGGTATAACTCGTAACTAAGATTAACAGTTCAGTGCTTTAAGGCCACAGCCTTTCAGACTATATTCCTGATTCTGCTTTGTCAAATACATAGACTGAAATAGGCCAGAGATGAGTTTACAGACTTCAACAGTAGTGTTACATGTAGCATATGCAGCACAGGGGTCTTTACATAAAATGTCTATTAGCAGCATCTTTGGGTTGAAATATCCATTAAGACATTCATAAGCATTCATTACAAAATCGGTATCAATAGTGAGCACAGGAAAGACATTCACATAAAAATACAGAACGTTTAGACTAATTGGTGTTGTAATGGCTAAGTAAGGGGACATCGATTAGATGTGACAAAAGTCAACACTTTCATTTCAAATTAACCTGGCCTGACTTTCCACAAATGAAAGCAATACAGAAAATTCAGCAAGTGTTGTTTCCAAATGGGAGTTCCTGCTTTTCTCAGTGCTGTAATTACTTGCTCTCAAAAAATGTCATGTGTGTTATGTGATTTTCTGAAGACTTGATGCCAAATGCATCCACTCTTCTTTCTGGAGTATGTGTATTTGTACCAGTTCTTATTCTGTCTTCTTTCCATGGTGGAGCAGGTTTAAGACAACCATTTCCTGGTTTATTCTGTGTACATATAAAAAAGATTTATTAAAAACAAACAACCCAAGCAAAAAAGAACAGTGCAGATGAACCAAATACCTACTTTTCTCAGTAATTTGCAGCAAAGTGGAAGAAGTTGGCATAGAAGAGTCATCACATTCCTTGTTTTCAGAATGCATGCATCAACCTAAGCAAGACAATTAATAGTGGAGTAAGACCCTTTGTTGTGTTAGGCAATTGTTTTCTGCATGAGTTGGTAATCTACTTTGAGCTAGGATAAGTAATACTTCTGAAATCTCTTCTAATCACATGGTTTTGCCTACATTTAAAAAAAAAATCTCTGTATACAGTAATGCCTCAGTTCTTTGTGGCTCAATTTTCACAGCTTCAATTTTTCACCATTTTTTTCCCTGCAAAGACATCTTTGTCTTCCCATGGCCGATGGGATGGTTTTCCATGTCACGTGAGCATGGGACAGCTGCACATGCGCTGTGAGTGCCTTTGCTGCGCTGGGGGGCAGGACTGGCCCACACCAGGGAGGGATGTGGTGGTGCCTCTTGCTCACTCAGGGACCACCCAGAGTTCCCTCCCTTATCAGCGCTGGAAAGATTAAATGGTGGGGATGCTTTATAACATGGTGTCAATGGTTTATTACAGCTGCTCACCCTGGGGCCATGGAGGGACAGGCTCAGCAGAGTGCTGCCTGGGGCAACCCTGGGAAGGCATGCCCACTGTGCCAGGAGAGGACATGGGCAGACAGAACCCTCCTGCAGCATGGTGGCAACACTTCCCTCCACTTTCCCGTTACGGTCCACCGTGCTGGGGAGGGGCAGAGAAGACCCCCTTCGCTCCCCTGCCCTGTCATAGGGCATGGGGAGATGCTGGGAACTCCCCTATGGGCTCCAGGGCTGAGGGGGCAGGGTGATGGGCATGGTTCATTTGCACAGATATATATATGTGTATATGAACCTCTTCTTTGTGGATTTCAGCTATTGCAGGACTCTTCCCTTCCTAGACCCTCGTGATATTTGAGGGATTACTGTAGTACAGTAAAGCAAGAGCATCCTTTCTGTTAAGCCACGACTTGAGCTATGACGCAGAAAGGAATGACACACATGAGCTACTAGTAGCATAATATAATAATATAATATTAAACAGTAATAGAAGTCTCTTGGAAAGGACCTTTTGCCATCTAAGTATGAATCACCACAATTCTTCATGTTTTTCCTTTTGTGTCCTGTTAGCATGGTTGAGAAAGCCGTGCATCATCTAAGCCTTATTTTGATATGAGTTACAGAAAAAGTTGTCTTAAATCATTTCAGTTTATACCTCAAGTCTAACACTCCATACAGACAACAAGGTCTGAGCCCTCGCTGAATATTACTTTTAGAGCCTATTGCGGTGCAGTGATTCATCACTCTGTACAAACAGACTGGAGTTCCCATTTAGTTTTTAGAGTACAACAAACCAAGAGGTAGCCCCAACATGCTCAGTTTGGGTCTGAGTGGCGTGCATGCTCTAGTGTTAGACCCTGCTGTACAATTGAAACACCTTTCCCACAGCCAACTAGAAAAAAACCCAGATGCACAGAAATGATCTTGCTCACATAGATCATACTGCTGCTCAGGGATACTTGAAGTTCTTCAAGAACCCTGACCTTCATTCCCCACTGAGGTTTGGGGATCTGCTTCTTGTGGTAACAATGCTGAAGCTTTCATGGCAGCTGTATATGCATCTATTTAGAGCAAATATGAATATTAGCAGAAAAAAATTCTGGGCAGTTGAGGGTAGACCTCAACAGGGAAGACCTCAGTAGGGCAGACCTACTGAGAAGCAAACTTGTATTTCAGTAATAGAACGGGGCGGGGGGATGGTGTTGGAATTGTCACATTTATGTTAACCATTAGTAAGAACAGAATAACAGTAATTATCACAGTGGTGAAAATACCTATTACCTTCATTAAAATTTTGATCACTGAAGTCCATAGTGAGGTACACTTAATTATAGTTCCTATTTCTCCAGATGAAATTCGAGTAGATTACATTTATTACTTCAATTTAGTGGATTATAGTGTCATTATATACAGTATTACTCTATCTCTGAGTATTCTGCTGAAAATTCTCATTTGCAACATGGTAAAATTTCAGTACCTCTCTTTATCTAGTGGGTAAGGTGAGGGATATGTTGACCGAAGTTCTCTGAAAAAAGACCTTAGCAGTAAAAAGAATATAAAGTAGTGGAAGCCCATGGATACCTTCCCACCTTTTAATTTTTTAAGTGCAGTCCTGGAAAATTATTGTCTTGGGAAACATTTCTGTAAACTATTTACCAGTGAGAATAATAGTGAAATCCAAACCTAAACAGCAATTCCAGTATTTTTAGCAATAGGAAGGGGAAAAAAAATTTGTTACTTATTTTACTGATTCTTAGACTCTAAAGTTGATAAGCTCAAAAGTAGGGAAACTGCTGCTTAAAGCAATATCAATGATGTGTCTGTGGCCACTAGGCCAATTACACAAAATCTGACATACGATGCTCCCTAAAAAAAGTTCATATAAGCCTATAGAGTAATGTTATCCCAGCTATCCACTGACAGGCTCCCATGTATGAGTGCCAGTATACCATATTTTACCTCCTATCAAACAAACTCCCAGCCTGAATGAGTGGATTAGGTCAGGACAAACTTCACTGAAACTCTTCCCTGGCAGTAGGGAAAAAAATTATTTTAAAAGGCTAGAAGACAGCACCATCCATGAGAGAGAAAATCCCATCTCGAGAAAAGGCAGTGCAGCAAATGGCTGGGATTACACTTATGACTGAGGGGTGTTGCAACAGAGAAAACATGTTTGCAAGGGCAACAGTTCTTACTGTTCTTCTATACTCTGCATACCAGCTTCTCAAAACATGTTAAGTGCAAAACAATACTTCAGTTTCCCTGAACAGGGAACAGCAACAATGACATACTGCATAGCAGAAAAATGCTTGCACAACAGCACAAAACTTTGTACTTTTTCATTTTTACGGTCCTCTGTCAATCCAAGAAGTTGTGCCATCATGAACTGTTCCATATTTTATACGGAGCATAAATTAGTAAGTTACTGTATTTCAAAACAAGTGAGGCATTACCTTACCTTTGTAAAGGTAGCACTTTTGCCCTGAGCAGAAGCTCTAGCTGTTACCTGGAGCTGCTTGCACATAGAGATGAGTTTCTCAGCCTCCAGTAGAAGCAAAGGTTTGTCACCATCATTTACCTGAAATGTGATTCAGGAAGACAAAACAATTCTGTGTTAAAAGACTCACTAAGTTAATGGAGAAGACAGCACAACACTCTTTTAAAAAGTATCAGTGGTGTAATAAACTCAGTAGCTCTTTCAGAGGTCATACATCACCTGATCAGAAAAGGCATGAAGAGCTGAAGCAAGCTTTGTGCCCTCTGTGGCAAAAATCTGAAATGGGAATAAAGAAACAAAATTAACCACAAGAGAAGATGAGGCTCTTTTGCCTGGTTGTTTTAACAGAGTACTATAAAATAAAAAGGAAATACTTGTAGTAGTTATATACATTTATAATTCACAAGTCAGCAGTTTGCAGTGACTTCTGAAATAACAAGCTATAGTACAAACCACCAACCTCCCAGATTAGCAAAGTAGAGAAGCCCAGTATGAAAGGCCCGTAAAGGCTTTCCCTTTACATAAAAAAGCGCCCTGAATTCCAATTATTTTTTGCACTGTTGCAGCTCACAAACTTTTAGTGGGTAGATGACACTTGCCATGTTTGTTTATTGTCTTGTCCAAGGTAACCAGTCTCCTGTTATCCTGGAAATAACATCCCACATTCCTTCATCTGGCCCCTTGTCTTCTGTTTGTATTATGAAAATGTTTACACCTTCTTTTTTTCCTCGCTGCTGCTCAGACCAGGATATTTCGCAGAATATTTTCCAGCGAATATTATTCAGCTATACACGAAGGCAGGGTATAGTCACACGGCACAGCAGCACAGCATGGTCCTGTTCCACCACAGCGGGCAGCCTGGACCACCAGCCCACCTGTGCCAGGACCCTGTGTGTGTGTGTGTGTGTGTGTGTGTGTGTGTGTGTGTTACTGCTTCCATAGCTACAGTCAGGGGAGGTGATACCGGTGCTGGAAGGTGTGCTGAATGTGGCAGAATCTAAGTGCCAAGCGCTGTGTTCTCCCCAAGGCTGTGCACCTGGCGTACCTGGTGATATACGTAGTCCCAGGGAAAGCGCTCCTGCAGTGCTGCAGCCTTCTCCACAGGCACTGTGGCAGGAGCCAGCCTCCGCTTCCCCCTCTGCCCTGCCCGCCCGTGGGTGCTCTCAAGCGTTCTTCCCTTTGTCCCACCAGCACCTTTCGAGGGAGCACCTGCGGAATGTGAGCAGGGACTTCCTGGCCCTGGGGACCAGTGGACATACAGTAGCCGCCTCAGTTAAAGGGAAAAAAGCTCCGACACCGCTGCCCCCCACCATGGTAAGGGGCCCTGGGGTGTTGCAAAGTTGCCCTTTTCATGGTGCACCCATGCTCGTGGACTGGGCGATTCGCAGGACCCGCAAGAGACCCATAACCAGTGAATACAGAGGTATGACTGTACTGTGTATAAAAAAAACACAGGGAGCCCTTAGGTTTTGCGGGTCCAGGACTAGGCCATGAAGGCTGCAATTCACGAAGAGAGAACTCATAAATATGCAATTAAGCCCCACACATCACCACACCCCCCTCAGGGACAGGACGCAACCACGGCTGGGCCAGGCCATGCCACGCCACCCACGGCTCCCTTTCCAGCTCCCTGCCCTCACTGCCACAGGATGCGATTGGATGGCACAGCACTGGGACCTCCCTTCCTGGCTCCCTCCCTTCGCCGCCATGGGATGGGATGGGACGGGACAGGATGGGAACGAGACAGCTATTAAACTGACACTTTTCCCTTTTTCCCCCTCCCTTTTTCTTTCTTCCTTTTTTCACCCAGCCTTGGCATCTGGGTTCGTGACTGGGAACATCAACACGAGCCACCTGGCCCAGTGTGGTGTGGAGGGGCTCCACCGCTACCCCTCCGTGCCAGGCAGGGAGTGGCCTCGCCGCTGCCCCCCCGCCAACCCTCCGAGGCAGGCGGGAAGCAGCCCCACCACTGCCCTCCGCCACGCCTCCCTTTCCTGTTCTCTCCCCTCACTGCCATGGGATGGGATAGGACAGGACAGGCCCAGGATGGGACACCCCTACCACCATGGCTAGGCTGTGCCATTCCTGGCCCTCTTCCCTGCTCCCTCCCCTCACGGCTGCAGAATGGGATGGGACGGGACTGGGATGGGATGCCCCTGCCGCCACAGCTGGGCCGTGCCACTTGCAGCTCCCTTCCCTTGCTGCCACATGATGGGATGGGACAAGACAGGACCGGGACAGCATGCCCCTGCCGCCACAGCTGGATGGCACTGCTCCCTCACCTCACCATCCCTGGTGGCGCCTGGGCAGGGCTTATTTACATATTCATGAGATCATTTGCATATCCATGAGGTATCTGCCTTTGCTGTGTTTTCTGCGCATGCACACACTCCACACTTTTTACTGATAAAGGAACAGCAAAGTATTAATTCACAGAGTGGTGAACCGTGGATAACTGGAAGTCTTCTGTACTACTAATGTATTGAAGTCCACTGTATTTCCCATAATGCCAGATTGCTAGTCCCCCCTCTAGATGGGCTCTACCAGTGTAATGAATGCTGTCTGAAGGTACTACAGGAACACTGAAGATTTCTCTTTCAGGAAGTACGTATCAGAGTTATACTGCTTAAAACCTACAGCTGCCAGTCAATTCATGGTACACCATACTTCTGTGTAAGGAACCAGAAACTTAAGTTCCAATTTGGCCTTCAAAGTGCCTACCTTCTGTTTTTTAAAAATATATTACCTCTGCTTGATGAAATAAGTCTTGAGTAGTTTTCAGAAGTCCTTCTCCTCTGTGGGAAATAACAAAAGCAGAAGGTATGCCATGTATAGATTGCACATTATTTTGCCTGCTGCTTGCAGAAGTTATAGTCTTACCACTGAATATTTTACAGTTCACAAGACTGAACTTTCCAGTATCAGTCTTTTAGAAGATACTAGACGCAACAATAACTAACTATAGGAACTGCATTTCAAATTAGAGCAATCCCTTGCTACTTTGTTGCTCACCATTCACAGGCTCAACACATAGCAGGTTATTTTCCCCATGTCTTTACCATATTTACTGTATTTACCATATTTGTTGCTACTTTCTGAATTTCACTTATCGCAGCATCTTTCTGGAACTGATCCTCCCACAATATTTGAGGGATTACTGTATATACAAACACCTCCATAGCTAAAGCACTACAGGGGAATTAGCAATGGCTTAGTTCTCATAAGCTTATAAGTTCTATTCTCATAAGCACAGAAATTCATGACTCTGGTATCCTGTGTATTATTGGACTAGTAGATAAGAAAAAAAAAATCTCTTGTAAATAAAAACAAACAAACCAACCAAAATTCTTCAAGTAAGAAAACTGACATTGCAAAAGCAGGCTTCAGAACAACTCTTTTCAGTACAGCAAAGATCAGTAATTCTCATCTATTATATACCTATGCTTTAATTTCCTTAATTTTCAAAATGTTAATGAACATACTTAAAATGTTTTCTGCACCCACAAGATACTTAAATACACATGCTACAACAAAACAGATCTTTAGCTGTTTAAAAATCCCCTAATTTTATTACTAAACAGCTTAGAAATTTACAAAAATTTTTAAAAGTTAAGGATAGAATCAAGTTCTTTTCTGAATGGGCCCCAATTATTATACTCAGAAAATTAAATTGTCTTATTTGTTATAAACATTGTTAATGCTCTTCTTCCCACCAAAATCTGCTGCATAAAATGTAATTACCTGGTAAATAAATACATGGAGTAGGCCATACTTGACATGCCTTGTGCATGTTGCACAATCTCATTCTCCTGATCTTCCCATTTCTCTGTCTCAGAATCCACATCAGATGTGAGCAGATGCAATTCCAATCCAAGTTTTGCAATTTTCGCCTGTTCCTGTAACCATATTTATGGCACTTAAACACATTCCTCAGACAAGATAAAAATATCAAAGGTTTTTTAGTAAAATGATGCATCTTACCTCAGTATCTAGTTTGACTGGCTTTAATGCTTTCAGATTTGCATTATGCTTCTGTTTCAAACAAAAAAAGAATATTTTTAAATAACAGAAATTGGTAATAATTTTACTAACAAATCATAAAAGGTAGCTCTATACTCAGAGGAAGACTTTGCAGGAGAGTTCCAGTGCTTCAAACAAATTTCTTGGTAGAAACTGAGAACCTGTTCTGATCTATCCATCTTCCTGAAATGGCATGTGCAAATAACATCTGTGCCCTGCAGATGCTGCTGAAATTTCAAGGAAAAGTTCTTCTATTCCACTTCCTAATGCAGTACAATCTCCTCTTCTTACCCTCTAAATCTTCAATAATACACAGGACTAAACAAACTCCTAATCAAGTACTCCTGCACTGCTTTTTCCATCCAAGATGATACCGAAGTAACAGTGACTTGGAAGCTGATTTGGCTAGTAGCAAGCTGACGTAGGCTACAAACGTGAATGCTCGTGGGGCCATGGAGCTCATTACTGTGTCTCTCTGTTGAAATAGCTGGAAACAAAGACTGAGACTTGGATGTCCTCATGGGTTGCCTTCTTTTATTTAAGTCATGAGCTATCGACAAGACAAATACTGGCTCAGATTAAACAATTTTAAGTGGTACTGGTATGAGTGGACTACCTGGTAGAGGCAGTGCTTGCCAACTGCGTGACACAGGAATCCAGCATTTGTTTCAAATTTAATTTGCAGTTCCTGGCTTTACCTTCATGTGCTGGTGTTGTCACCATGTAGTTACAGCAAAAACTAACAGATGTGGGAGCCACAGTCCACATTCAGAAACTGCTCTGGATTGCAGAGGAATGGCAGATACAAAGTTGGCATCATAACTTGGAGAAGTGTAAGACACAGGAGAATGCTGGATGATTTCAATGCAGGACTGAGACCCTTGTCTGAGAATCTGAAAAAAGATGCTGCTATTCATTAGTGGGAGTACTTGGGCAAATTAAGGTCAGTAATGCAGGGAAGGAAAAAACCCAACCCAATACTGTTCATTGTGAACAGCATGCCATCTCCATCTGCAACAGTCTGAACAAAAGTAAAGTACAATTTGATGCTTAGTTTAGCTTAAATGCCACTTCTCTTTTCCCATCTCAAAATGTTTAAATATTCTAAATCTTATGAATGTCTACCCAGATTAGACACTGTAATTCTACCTGTGTATTAGAAATGTTGACCTCATATTGAGATTTCGCACAAACTGATGCTCTCAATTGTAAATTTGTTTGACTGTACTGTATATTAGAGATGCAATTTAAGAACCTCTGGTTTTAAGGCAACATCTTAAAAGAAGAAATGAACACAAAACCAAACTAGATTTGCATGTAAACACAAACTTTGGGCTAGAAGGTATTGCAAATATTTAATTTACAGAGTGAAGGGTATTCAAGAAAGCCCTCTACCCACAAAAAACTTCAGAATGTTTTTGTAGTTTTCTCCACTCTAGTGTTCACACACATTATTTGACTAATGCAATTGTTAAAAATCAGGTAAGTTATTCCGCTTTTAAAACATGATTTGACACTTAAAACTACGGAGAAAAAAGTATTCATTAAACACACACACTAATCAGCACTGCTGCTCTGGTCCTTAGCTATGGCATGGTCTCAAATGGCACTCATTACCATCAAACAGCACAACTGCAATTAAATAGATGTAACAAAATATGTTATCTAATTAGATCAACAGGAACAGTGTGGCTTCTGTGCAGGGACAGCGTGGGCGTTATCAAGCACAGCAGACCTCTGTGCTGACAGTAGGGACAGAAGAGGCACTGCTGAGACAAACAGCACTGGGAAGAGCGGCGGTTCCAAAGCTCAGTGCATCACTTAGGCAAAGAAATTACTCTGTCAAGAAATTCTGGTGTCTTTTGGATGTAATCTACATTTCCTATCTACTTTCAAACTGTGCATTTATCATAACTTCCCCCAATGGCATCTTGGATAACTGAAAAGAAGGCGGCAATCTTTCAAACAATAAGAACTGTTTAAATCCTGGGCACAAAGTTTTTATCCAAAGTATTTTAAAAGGCATATGAATCAGTAAGTGGGAATCTGATTTCAAACATTTCTTCTTTAAATTCTGGTTGAAGTCTAGAAGATGTGTAGCTTAGATCCAGCTAGTGAGAGAAAAAAACTCTATCAGAAGTCACTGAAATCAGTCTAATTCCAATTCTGTAACCGTGAAATTCACTCATGCTCATGCAGCCTAGCATTATATTCTATTTACATCTGCAGATTGGATTGATAATGCACATGAACTTTCCTTTTTTACATTAAGGGTCAGAAGTAGTATTGTGTTTGAAGTCATACAATTACACAACAGAATACATAGAGACAGGTGATCATTTCCCATGCAAATTCCTGAATACATAGTACAGGTGAAGGAAAGAAAGCAAGGAGACAGAGAAACATGCTAGAGCTTACTGTACCTTCTGAGATAATTCTTTCTCTTTTTCCTATCCATGAAAAGGTTCAGATCACAGCAAGTGAAACAAATGACTGATTACATGATACTAACAAGGCTTAGGAGGTTTCCTTACAATACAGATGCTCTCAGAAACAATGTAATATCAATTATAATCAGCTAAGGATATTAAATAACTCACAACTAAAACTGGATAATTGGCATAACTTTTTCTCTACATTACACACACTTAAATAAAAAGAAGGAAACAAGAAACCATTATTTGAAGAACCTACAACAGGCTCAAACACATCCATTTGTTCCAAATAGGTCAATTTGGGCTACAATGTTAAGTCTTGGTAATCCGATTTTTATTTTTTTTTTATTTTCAGCATATTGCAGCATATTCTTACTGTTTTATTAGCAACAATGCATCTCTAAATTGCATATCATGACAGTAGAGTATGTGGTAAAAAATTGTCATTATTAATGAACAGGAAATAAAGTTCATGTGCAATCAAAGTAATTAAAGCACATGACGTAACTAATTACCTTGGTTTTCAGTCTGCTTACTGTTTATTTAATAAATTGACAAAAGTTTGATATTTTACTGCCAGCCACTCAGCCAGGACACAATACTGAGATATTGCTATGTCCCCATCAAGTTGTGACATGGGCAGAAGTCAAATAGATAGCAGCAGGTAAGTACAACAAACTCAAAAGCAACTTACCCCTGGTCTAGGCAGTGATAGGTAGACACGCTTCTCTCCTATGAAGAACACATAGGTTTATACCAAAATTTGTATGCAGATTTTAATCAATGGGATCAAATGCCTTCATTATTCCTTAAACTGCAGTACAATAAAAGCAAATGACTTACCTGTAATTCCTCCTCTCTGAATATTGCAGATCTGTCTCGTGCATTCAGACAGACAGGCCAAGAGCTCTGTACTGTTCAGATTTTAGCTCCCAGCACCTGGCAGTTAAGGAAGCTTCTCTAAACAGTTTCCCTCAGTAACATTTCTAGTCCCCTGCTTGTATTCCACAAGGGAGTAAAGCAACTCTCTCCAATGACTATCTACACGCAGTCATTTTGTTGCAAAATACAGAACATACAATGGTAGCTCCACATAAGGTTTTTCTTGGCATGGGTTGGATGGTCCAAAATTTGGAGTAGACAGTGCACTAGTAAGAAATATCAATTAAGGTTTTTGCAAGTAATGCCAATAAACTCCTCACGTTGTACTGTACTGTACATATCCCACATGCACAGTATTTTAAAAAGAAAGTAATTCTAAAGCGTTTTACACACTTATTATTTCTCGAATATTCCAAAGTCTGAGCAAAACAAACTAAGAAAAAAAAATCATTTTAGGTGTTACCTAAAAGTTCATAAGAAGACTTCATTGGCAAGAAGAAACAGTGCCTGGACTAACACCCTAGGATCAGAGCTTCAGTTAACAGAAGATTCAATTATCTATGAAGACTTACATTTATTACAATAGATTCAGGAGAGGAAAGTCTGCTAAACCAAACTAAAATAAAACAAATAAATAAACTTGGAAGTTAGTAAGAAATAAGATTTTACCCCAAACCCCCCAAGACCTCCTATAATGGATGTCAGTATCAAGTTTACACAGAGATGATGCATCTCAACAGACAAAGGACAAGCAACAAACTCTCCTACAATTGTTATTTCCTTGTCTTGTATCAGCTCCTTGAGAAATTCCATTCTAAGTCCTCAGAATGCACAGTTCTTTTGTGCATTCATGGTTTTTTGAAAGCATTCCTTTGTGTGATGACACCAAAGAAAGATCATGAGCTCTATGTATAGGCAACTGACTCCTAAAAAACAAATTTTAGGATGTTGACAAGTGTCCCTCAACCCTCTTCATAAATATGAAAAGCATAGCCTTCCTTTCTAAGATCACCTCTTCATTCCCCTATCCAGTTCTGTAAAAGATGAACGAGCTATCGGGGCACAAGCCGCCTAACTATATTTTAGAATGCAAGAGTTTTTCAGTTATTAATTGCCCAAACAAGTATCAAAGCAAGATTTCTCCCAAAAGATTGATACAAATTACGAGAAGTGATTTACAACATCCTATGCATCAAAACATTAGCCAAAGGGCATGTAAGAAAGCATGTAAGACATAACAAGAACAAAAGCTAACTTGTAATTTTAAAATGCTGCAGCAAAAACGATCTCCTTGGAGCTATGTAAAGACTTCTTCTGCCGTGTTAAAAAATAGTATGTTCAAACACAGAAAGCTTTGACATAACAAATGGAATACAAATGCATGGTGAGAGCACACACTACTTACACACAGAAGGTTGGCATTCAGAATTATGGAAACCAAATGGAAAGAGGTGGCAAACAGAAATAAGGAAAAAAATTGCCTTTGCTCTTCAAGTAATTCTGATTATTTAGCTTTGTAAGGTTTAGTTGCTCATCATATTCCGAAAGAAGAAGGATCTCACTCTTTGTTTCTCAGAATATTTTAACCCCCCCCTAAAACACAAAAACCATGCACACAAAACCCGTACCTCACTAGAGCCACAGATACCAGATCTTTCAAAAGAGCAGATCAACTCAGGGCAGAGATAATTCTACTTAATCAGAAAATACTTAATTACACCAGGATAATAACAGAACTTCAATATACAGTACATCCCCGCTGCATTGCGGCCTCGCCATTGCGACCCCGGCGATTTGCGAGGATAATTTCTCACAGTTCGGCTTCAGGCATTTGCGAGGTTCCTCGGCCAATGCATGCACAGTGCCTCTGCTCTGCCGAGGGGTGGTGCCAGAGTTCCCTGTGGGGCAAGGACTGGGCTGGCCCCGCAGGGAGGGCACGCAAAGAGAAGTCTAGGTATTCTCAGGAGGGGTTCTTCCCAGGCAGACAGGGTGCAGAAATGCTTCTCTTTCCTCCCCTATGCTGTGAGAGCCCGTGGGGAGGAGTCAAAGAGGCTCCCCAGCGCTCCTGATTGGCTGGGGGTGGAGCGATGGGCATGGCCTGCATGCGTACTAATGACCTGCACATATTTGCGAGTTTGACCTTTCACAAGACCTCTGACAGGACCCATTTCTTGCAAATGAGGGGGTATAACTGTACTAATTCCATTAACAGAACACACACTTATAATTTTGCAGATATTTAATTTCCTTAGGTTGTGTGTGAGATCTTTGCTATAATAAGAGGCTTTTCACCTTATTACAATCTTCTATTTATTTGAGTCTGCCTTTGCTTTCTTAATGTGTTTTTTCTAGCAGGCTTTTCCCTTTATTTTTTTTCACTTACTTTTTATTTTTATTATTTAATCTTCCTTGTCTTAAAATTTTCTGCTTTCTAGTAGTTCTAATTCAATGTTTTCCCCTCCAAAATGCCTCTACTTCAATTACTAAATCTTGCTTTTGATGTCAATTCTTCTCTGAGATGGCAGCACGCCAACCTCACTCTTCTTTCTAGAGTTTCTGAATTCTGAAATTATGATTTGGATTTCCTATTCAGCCCTCTCAGATCCTCCTGGTTATTTAAATCTTCATAAATCAAGTGGACCAAACAAAAGAGGAGGCCAGAAAAGTAAGTTATCTTCATAAGCCATTCTCTCACTTCCAACCAAGTTACATGGGAGCAATCAGAGGATTATTCACATTCTTCTCTAGCATGTTGAAACCAAAACATTAGTAAAAAAAGAGACTGGCTGATATCCAACAGCTTTGATTGATGAGAGGTACTTTCATCACGTGATCCATCTCAAAGTACAAGAATCTCAGAGTTAAGTATCAAACCTAAAATAATAAAATGATCCCTCTGTGGGCAGAGCCAAACCTCCCAGCTGGCAAGGAGCCACCCTCTCAAGGAGCCTGTCGTTCTTCAACCCAGACCACACACACCGACATTGAGGAGAATAGGCCTCCTCATCACTGGATTAAAAAATGCTCTAGGACTGAGCAAAAGGACAACTCTACCTCACTGTACATTTCTGCACAGCACAGAAATATTTTCAAAATACACATGAGGGTTAGTGGGTAATGGTGTGCTCACCAATCTCCCCCACCCCAACATGCCTGTGCATCCCGGTCCCCAAAACAAGCCCATTTCCATTTGGGCGTGGTATGGTGAGATTACATTAAAATTGGGTGAAGTACTGCTTCACTTTCAAGCTGAATACAGCTCTCCATCCATGTGAGTTTTGAACCTCATTATAAGAAATACCTAATTTGCTTTTACGAAAAAAACCCCCAGTGGATAAGGAGCTATGCTTGTAAAAATAAAGAAATTCGTATAAACAATGTTAATCTAGTGTAATCCGAAAAATGTCTCTTTTATTTGATGTGTCCAGCACATTTAGTCACCATTCAATTTTTGCACTCTTAAGCTGTGTTCTGAACTCTCTAACAAAGCCAAACATTTAAGTTGGTAGTACAAAAATACAAGATTTTAAACTGAGGAGAAAAAAAATATATACCTCTTACTGTAACTCTATCTTTTGTTACACACAGTCACAATTTTACTAGGAATAAAGCACTTGATACATTTTAGTCTGTAAAATAAAGACACTTTAACCAACCTCAACATTTAGATAAGTATAATGAATTACAACAAGAATAAAATTTTACAAAATGTTGTAAAACTTCAATGACTTCATACGCAGAAGTTTTGTGAATGCCACTCTTACACTCTCTTAGCAAACTAATATTTTAGTTTCATTTATTTACTGGATGACCAGATGTGTTTTCTAGGAGAAAAAAACCTGTTCAAAGTGGCAAGGTAACTTTACGGTATTTTCTGGTAGCAAAAAAGTGGGAAGACTCAAGTCAGATTCCACGCTCTTTTTTTCTTTTTTTTTACTGACAAGAGTCACTCTGAAGTCCAACAACAGAAAACAAGCAAAGAAAAACAGATTGGTCCACAATGCAGAAGAAGACTTTGTAGAAGACACATGGAGATCGGAGACCAAATTATTTCTAAGGAGGTAACTGTTGGTTAATATGAACCAATCCAGATTCGGAGAGAAGGCTCTTACTAGGCTGGGTCACAAGACAAGGAAAATGGAGACGTGATTTCTTAAGCATTGTTTTGGCAAAACAAGACCTAATGTACCTAAGGCCATAGAGAGAATACAAGCTATGCTTAGTATCTTATCAATGGTGGTATCAGCACGCTTTATGCTTAAAGACTAAGGAAATGAGAGACACCAATAAAACCACATTCATCTGGCTATGCCAAACAGGAGAAAGTAGTCTTCAGTGCACCTAGGTGCAAATATGCGATGGCCTCCAACAGGCTCAGCAACACCTACCCATTCTCTTTTCTCTCCTTCAGATTATATATTGGATTGCCCTTGTGAAATGATACTGCTTTAAAGAAAGTGGAAAGTACCAGTTATGGAAAATGTGTTGTCTGCCATCAGCAACACCAGCAGAAAATTATAACTACAGAGGAAGCTGGGCATCTTGCATCAAGAACAATTTGTTTGGAGAGCTGAGTACAGTAAACCCCTGCCTCTTCGCAGTTTTACTCTTTAAGGGTTCAATCCTTTGCAGTTCATTTTTCTGCAAAAAGTCACATCTGGGCATGAGCAGATAACTCTGCGAGAGAGACAGGTTATGAATATGTAAATAAGCCACATCCATTGCCGTCCCTCCCCCCAAACCTCTGAGTGTTCTGCAGCTCTGAGGAGGCTGCAGGGGCAGGAGCAGGGGCCCCCAGGGCTGCTGCTGTGGCAGAGAGTGAGCAGGCACCCCGGCAGTCCCTGCTGCTATGACAACCCCAGCCCACGCTCCATGTTTATACAGTTCAGTTGACTTTAAACACACACACCCTGATAAGCCCTGGTTTGGTACAGCGGCAAAAGGAAGGAAACCCAGGACTCCTTGGACAGAAATGAGCAGAAGCCATTCCCTTTGGTCTCCTGAGCCGGCTCAGGGCACAGTGCGGGAAGGCCACGCAGCGCTCCGGAGCTGAGTGGGACAGGCAAATGGGCGGGGCTTGACTGCATATTCATGAGCTTGGTTTCTGTGCAGATGACAGGTTTCACGGGAAGGGATTGGACCTGCTGACCCCTGAAACTCGGGAGGTCACTGCATGTGTTTTGCTGTGGCCGCATGATTCTCATCCTATTATTTTTAAATACTGTAATATATATGTGTATGCACACCTGCACAGATTTATATAAATACATAAAAGGGTTATCATTCAACCACTGTATGAATATGAAAAAAATCGGATACTGTATGATCAGCCCTAAAAATTCCAAATTTATGCTAACACATTAATAGTAGAGCAATTGCATGTCTTAAAATTTTATAAATTTTATAAAATACTATGTTTAAAGAAAGTGAATATGTCCCTGGCTCCCAAAACAAAAAACTCACTGAAACTTACAAGACTCATAAACAAGATCTCTGATTGCTACACATATTTATGTAGCATTCCAGACCAAGGTGGAAGAGCAAGTAGGATAACAATCATATTTTCCTCAAAACTCTCAAATTCCCAATAACCTGTGCTACACACAATTATTGTAAACCAACCCAGAATTTCAACTTATATTTTCCTTCTGCAAGTTTTCAGGCTCAGGCACACATTCATCTAGCAACCAGCAGCAACGATTTAAGACATTACATTCTATGGCTAGTTGCTACTGTGCCCACAATGCTGGCAGAAAAGAACTGCTGACAGAAAAAATCAAGTACAGATAGTTAAAATGACAAAACCTCAAAAAGTGAAAAAAGGTCTCATGTTAATAGCAAGATGAAGTATCACATCATTGATAAAGTGTCATCTAACCTGAATAAGGATTTACTTTGTCTGCATCTTAGATACAAAAAAATAAGTCCCTGTATTTAACTAACTCTAAACTTTTAAACCTGAGCAATTTTCTTAAAAATACAAGACATTCAGTATTATTAGATATTACATTCTATCTGTATGCAATTATACGTCAATGACTGGAACAAACACATAACTGCAAGTATGACAGGCTGCTCTAAAGACATAATTGGAAAAAAAATAATGTTGGATAAAAATGAAAACCAAAATGCCTTTCATTTTAAAGGTAAATTACCCTATGCTAAAGTAAACACAGAATTTTTTTCCCTTAAGATGCCATGCTTTTCTTCTACATGTTGTACAAATACCAATAAACTTACCAACCAGAGAAAATATCCCAAGATTGTGTAGAGTCATCAGAGATTCCATCCAGGAGAAAGGACAGCAGTTTAAAAATCAAACAACTACATTCACTACATTATGAAGTGAACACAAGGCAAGCTGACAGTACAGATTATATGTGTATATAGAGAGGTATTGTCAGAAATACCGTTAGTTAATTAAACATTTCACACAATTCAAGTTATATCTTGATTGTCATAAATTGATATGTCTTAGACAAATCAAAAGGTCGGATGAATGCCCTACTCTACTAATATTTGGACACTGCTGGCAAAGAGCTGTGTCTAACACTTGTCCGTCCTTTCAACAAAAGCCATCTGATTTTGCTAGAACTAATCACAGTTAAAGTTAAACATACCTAATCTAACACAAAATAGGCCTTTAAATTTCTGGCTGCTTTTAGACACAAAAGAACAAATAAGCAGCTTGATTTGACATCTATACAACATCAATATATTTGTGTATTGCTACCTAGATTCCACGGGACATGGAACTGTTTAATGCACTCTTCTCTTAAGAGTATTTCCTAAATTGCACTTAAAACTTTTAGATTATGTGTTCTGAAAACTACACTTTTCTATTTCTACACAGGATTCTTACCTCTTCTTCCTTCAAACACATCACTGATTTCTCTCAACAACAAAGACATGTCACTCAGTTGAGACTCCCAGGCCTCGCAGAACACCTCAAGATTTTCTTTTGCAATCTTGCTAGATGGATGTAATGCCAGTGTTTCTGCAGCAGAAATTATCTGGACAGAGAACAAAGTGTTTGCTATTGCAAGTCCTAGTACATAGCATTCCACATGAATTCACAAATGCCTCCATGGGCAAAACACAAAATTAAACTGCTACTATTATGTCTTTGTAGTGCATTCATCTGATATTTGCAGGCTTGGTGATCTTCCTTGTGCATCCTTTTAGCTACCATCCAGCAATAAAGTGTAAAATTCCTTCTTAGAACTGCTCTGAACATTATGTGTTCAAAAAATTCACACTAGTAATTTTTATTGACTTATGTCTAGCAGAAATGGGCAGTTAAAAGCTAAACATACCTGTGGGCCCGTGACCTGAAAGGTATCTTCTGCATGTATGCAAGTAATCTCAAGAGGCTCAGTTCCAGAAACATGCCTCAATAAGCGACACATCTAATAAAAAAAAAAAAAAAATAAAAGAAGGGTGAAAAATATGCTTTCATTAGTATTGAGAGAAGATGAACATGTAAAAACCGACACATACAAATAACTGACAGTCATTTCAGAAATTTACTGGGGACCATAGAGCTGGGTGTTTCTCAGGGAGCATTTACAATAAAACCAGGGCTAAATCCAGCCTTGGAAGGGGTAGAAAACTACCAAGAGAAAGAAAACTCTAATTAAAAAATTAAGATAAAACAAAAATTATTTCACATATTTATGACAGAATAAAACTGAAAGCAATCACACCAGTATAGAACTTGGAAAAATTGTAGCATAAATAAATCAACCAGAACAGGCTTATTCACCAGTTAGCAACCGTGTGGAAAATGTAGGCTTTCAACATCAAGGAAATATCTTTGAGGGTCAAAATTAGTGTAGGGAAGTAATACTCGTTTTTTTCAGAGAAATCTAACATCCTTTTTTTTTTTTTAATTATGAGTGAACTTTGAGTCAAGAAGGAACATGGAAGTTTTCAGAGAAAATTTTTTAAGACAGTGACAGCACTTCTGAAACTTACTGCACTGTCCGTATTCTGAAATGGTACAAGGCCTCACATGCAAACATTACTTAAACTCATGGTTACGCCTGGATAAAAAAAATGAGTGTCTCATTGGAACACTAAATAGTCACAGATAAAGGGGATTTTCACAAAGGAGAAAGATTTTAAGTGGCCCTCTTGAGTAACAAAGACTACACAAGACCTTCAAAACAGTCAAATTCACTGCATTAAGAAAATTAAAAATATAATTTTGAGCATTCTTGCATATTTGGATTCAGCTATTGCTGGATGCCTCCTGCTTGAAAGAAAAAACGTATCATCTATTCTTGAATCTAGAAACCTATTACATATTTTATTAATATTTTAGACCCAACATATACATACAAATTGAGTCTAAATCCAGGAGAATTGGGTACAACTGTATATCCTTTCTACAACACCTGTATGTCACAGTGACACCTTTGACTAAGATCCTACCAAGAACAATACAAAATTCAATAGCACACCAGGAAAATAAAATAAAAATTACAAAGACACAGACTGAAGCCTTCATAAAGAATAGATAGATGGAAATCCAGCCACCCATTTTCTAAGTGTCTTACACAACGAAAGCAGCTGTGAACTCACCTCAACAAGTTGTTCTTTCTGCTCCGATAGCTTGCAAGTATATTCTGCTACAGCTTCAAGATTTCCTTCTACTCCTGTGATTTTTAATGCCTTGAGAACCATATGATCCATATGGTATTTCAGAAGATCTGCTGCCAAAGATGTTGCTGCACTATGGACCTTAAGTAGCATTAAAAGGGGATATACCATGGAAGGGAAAAAAATAATTCAGTACCAAGTCAAACAAACGAGACAGACTGATTTTTCCAAGAAGCAAAAAATTTTCTATTGTGAAAGCTCATCTACAGCTCGCTTTATATCTGGGGTTTTATTTCTTCTATCACTATTCAAAGTACAAAGGTAAAATGCACTGTAGTAAAAAAAAAACCTACCTCCAAAAAACCACAAAAACAAACAAAAAAGCCAAACAAAAACCCACAACCAAATATGGAGAGAACAAAAAGAACAGTTGGGTAAAATGTAGACATGAAGTTACCATACTGCTGTTTGCTGGTAATGTCACAGCTGAGGAAAAACCTGGTGCATGACTCTGTGGGTCACCAAGCTCAGTATAAGCAAGTCATAGCATCTGCTCCATTTCTTGTAAATAATACACATCAAACTGTGTGAATTAGACTGAAGCCACACAACATCTGGGTTGATAATATATTAGAAATCAGAATTATCAGGGATGCAAAGAAAAGCTTGACCATGATCAGCTTGTGACAGAGCCTTAGGAAAGTAAAAAGCACCTTTTCCACAAGGAGATACAGAAGTCTCAAGCACTCTCCCTACGCTCCCAAGAAGCTTCTCCTTTGAACATATCCCTAAATCTAGGCACAGTTGCAGCCCCATGGATGTGCTGAAATTGTGCTGTGGAGGGTCCTGATTGACAACAGCTATTAGTGCCAGCTGCTAGTTCCAGTAACCAGGCTGCAGGTTTAACTGTGCCCAGCATTCAGCCCCATTTTAAGAACAGAACAACCTCTTCAGAAACAGCACTCCTCCTATGCTCATAAGACCATTAGGAGTCTTGTAATACTGCACTCACTTTGCTAGACTACACTGAATATAGAACAAACTTGGCTGTTCACGGAGAAAGTATTTTTCAAGCTCTTCTGAATGCCATCAACTTGAAATTAACACTGTAGAGAAGAGAACATTGACTGGAATGGTATCTTAGTTTTTCTGTTTCACTGGACGCTATTTATTTTTACCCCTTCCCCCCGGCAGTACTTCCTGTGCACCCAGAATTTAGTTTTTCTGCATTTGTTCTTTACTTTCACAAAAGACAACTGAATTATTGCCTCAAAACCGGATGCAACTGTTTTTAGAGGGGAAAGTAAACCACTATGACAACCTCTTATAAACTATTTATGTAATGCTGCTTGTATGGCATTAAAAATTAGCACAAACCACTAATCTCAGAAATTAAGTCAGTTCTGAAGAAAGGATATCTCTGAAAGGTTTGTAATGCGGCAGCAGGAACTGGCAACCTTCATTTATATATAGGCTACATAGAGATTGCCTTTTCATTAGAGATTCTTTTCATCATGAGCTAAAATAGAAATGTACTTCTACTTAATACTGTCTCTGATCATTAGCAGGGAAATCATCTCAAGGAAGGAACAAAATTTTAATTTCTTCCATGAAGAGACAGAGATGAGAAAGAACTACTTTTAACAAGGCTGTCTTGTGTTCCCAGCCACTCAGGCTCTCAAGAGCATTTTAATTAGAATCAAAATACGTACTTTCATTTTATCAGTGAGATCCCAGCTGCTGACTGTCACACTGCAACACCCCCAGTCAGACTGACAGGACAGTCTTCCTCAGTCATGTAAAGAAGCATGGCTACTTTGGGGTCTATTCAATCACTATTTAGAGAACAACAAAACTGACCTAATACAGTGAACCCCCGTCACTCACGGGCTGTTGGGTCTGGCCCGCCTCACGCGAGTCGTGAAATCCACAAAGATAGCGAACCCACTACGTAGTTGAGTACGCCACACCCGTAGTCACGCCCCCTCTCCCTGGAGGTCTGAAGCAGGATGGGTCCTGGGAGTGGGGCTTGTTTCAGATGTCTGGCTGTGCTCTGCCGAGGCGGACGAGCACCGGGGCCAGGGGGCGATCACCAAGGACAGGGATGGGATTGGGGCGGGCGAGCACCAGCGCGGCACGCCACAGCAAGGGAGCGACCAGGATGGGGACGGGATCGGGGCGGGGGGGGGGGGAGTGGGGACAGGGCTGGTTGTGCGAGCGGGGCGTGGGGGGCAGAGCCGGCGCCGCGAGCGGCAGGGTGTGGGGCCGATCAGACTGAGGTCACGGTAGTTTCTGCGCACGCGCCAGGTCCCACAACTCACTGGAAAATCAACAGCAAGTATGGGATCTCGCAAATTAGGGACCGCGACTATGCGAAGGATAACTGTATTTGAAACTTACTTCTAAGTGTAGCATCAATCCTGTGCATTTTAAAAAGTCTCTTACTAAAGCAAGCTTTACAACTCTATAAATCACCAAAGCAAGTAATAAAGAACTTAGAATTTTTTTAGTTTAGAAATCCACACCCGCTTAATTTGCTCCCCAATTTCCAAAAGAGCATACTATGTTTTCACCTGCATTGCTTTTAATATGGAGCTACATCTTGGGGCACGGGCAACCCACCATTTTGGACTTTATGCTAGTTGGTTTACAGAAGGTAATTTTCTATTTTTGTCACCTGACAAAGTTCTTTAACTTGAGTGTGATAAGTGTGTAGTCTTTGCTGCATGACATTTTCATAAATATAAACCCATGGGCAGGATATTAATTATTTCTTTCACATACCATATTCTAGACACCTGTGGTTTTATGATCTATGCAATTACACAGTTGCATCCTAATTTACCTGGGAATCCTTCCACCTCATTCAGCACCTAGGAATGATGTCATTGAAAAAGGATATTCTTGCAGTTAAAACAGCTAAATGCTCCTTTGGAAAAACTCTGCTACTGACTTCCTACATAATGCTGACCAGATTACAAACTATTAATCAAACTGTACAAATTATGTACCCCTTCACTTTCTGGGAGCCCAAAAACCTGCCTGACAGAAGTGCAAAGCACTGAACTGCAACTGAAATAGACTCAATTGCAGTCTGTACGACAAAATTTCTCATTTCACTTCTATTTAAAAGAGGAGAGCACGATTTTCTGAGCAGTTGAAGTTTTCCAGTTACAGCAGCTGACAGCTCAGCCTAGGAAAGTCTGCCACACTTCTCTAAGATCTTTTCTCTGCTCTTAGTTTTCATTTCTCTGTCTGTTTAAAAAGGATAGTAATTTGAAGCAGTTGAAAAGGTATCTGAATGATTTTGGAAATACTTAGGAAGCCGCCAGAAGCCAGTAATTCTGTATTTGACTCAAATCTATGAAACAGACAAGGCAGCAATGCTATTCCTTAATAGGAAGGGGGAAGAACCTGATTAGCAAATGCAGTCCATCCCATGTACCAAATGAGGCAGCTATTCTATGCGTGTATGTACGCTGACCCCCAGCACGCTTGCATTTAGGAAAAGATGATTTACAAAAGGCACATACTCAGTTGCCAACTGTCAAGAAAGAAACTTGAGTATAAGGCACTGTCAAAACACACTTCTGCTACAGAAATCAATAGTACAGGTTAAGTACGAACAAACTGCAGATGCAATTTATTAATTTAGGCACACACTACAAGAAAAAGTATTTAAAACAGTGATGCACACATCCCCAAGGAACATTTGCCTTTACATTTAAAGTAATGATTATATACTAAAGTAATGATTATATACATAGTAATGCAGCCCCACCATTCTGAGTTTAGTCAGTCAGCAATAATCCTATGTATCCAACAGATTTCTAATCAGGAATGGCACAGGAGATACTAGTTTCCTGATAACATTCTCATTTAGCTACTCTTGTCTATAAATAGATATTAGCCTTTTGGGGTACAAGATCCCATTTTACAACTTGACATATAACAAGTAGGAAATGCAAACTTTTATTCAGTCTCTTTTGCTAAAGCTACACTTACCTCTCTTTTAAGCTCATTCATACACTGGCATGTTTTTAAAATGGCTACCTCCAAGTCCTCCATGAGATCCTTTGTCTTCTGGTTTTGCTACAAGTCAAAGAAAGCAAGCAAAAAATCATTACACAAAGAAACCAGCAAAATCCACCTTCAGGTCATGTGTCATTAGTTCAAGATGCTCTAGAAGATGGCCTTTTCTTCTAGATGAAATGTTCTCACATGCAGATCCTGTGTATAGTCTACTTGAAAAATTCTTTTGCAGAAACATTTATCATCTAATTAAATCTAAAAATAATAGTGATGCAATCTAATTGACTGCATTTGTTCAACAAAACCAATTTATTTCTAAGCCTCATTGAACTTTATTTCAGGAAAAGGGTTTCATTAAGCTTGACAAGTTCCAAAAGTCTTGTCTAACCAGCCTGAAGTAAAAAAACAAGTTTAAGGCATTTTTGTTTTTTTCTAAATATAAACTCTTTTAAAATAAAGAGGTATCTAAAACATTATACGAGATGTTCTATATTGAATTATAAAAACATCCTTCAGAAAATCACCCTTCAATGAAGCTGTTCAGCTGAAACTAAAAATCCACTTCAGTGAGCTGATGATATTTTATCTGCTACTGTGTCTTTAGACACAGCTAGGCTGGGTTATTTATTAATTAAAATACTTAATGCATAAGAACACATGCACACCCAAGTATTTTCAAGGATCATACATATATATATGCATAATTTTTTACAAGGCTCTCATTTCTATCACTTGAAGTGTAGCATGTAAATTATTTAGAGGTGATCATTTTCCGTCAGTAACAGAGCTCAGAAATACCCAAGTGTCTTAGTCGGGCCTGGAATAGAATTAATTTTCATCATAAATCTGTCGTGGTGCTACTTTGGATTTGTGATAAAAGCAGTGCTGACAACATGGGGATGTGTTCGTTATTGCTGAGCGGTGTTTACACAGCTGCCTACCAGGGCTAACTATCAACACCAAGCCAAACACAGGTTTAAGCATGGTATAGTTAAGCATGTCTATGCAATTAATATTCTAAATATATTCTATATTGTCATAAAAGTATTCTGTATTATCAGTAAGATTAATATGCCCTTCAAACCGCATTACTGCATTAAGAACACCTGACTGCAATAGCTGATTCAAAGAGAAAAAAGAAACAAAAATGCTTTGTCACAAGTAATACACTCAATTACACAAGTATCCTATACTAGTACACATCTGCCATATTTCAGTGTTGGTAAGATTTTGTGCTATGCATTTCCCCAGAAGCAAGACTGAAAGCAAGACAGCATCAAACCCAGAAACTGCATTTTCCATCTCTGCTTCTCCTCTCCCTTTTGCATGTATTTACTATTATCTTCAAGGAAGAAGTAACACAAATGGCAGAGAGAGGCTTAATATGCTTCTTCCCTAATAAGAAAAAACTACCATCATTTAAATAATGTAAAAAAGGGGGAAAATAGCCTGTAAGTCTTAGTGTCTCTTTTCTATCTCCAAAAGATTAGAAGGAAGTAAATTTTTACAGTGTTTCCAACAGTTCAACTGTTTCCGATATGCTGCTGAGAACAAGAAACAAAACTGGTCACAACTATGGCATCAAGACAATTGAAATCTCTGAACTACTAAACCAGAACACCAAAGTGTTTAAGACTGCACAACAATATCTCTCTTTACTGCCTTGTTTCCACTTACAGCTTCATTAAAATAAGTCCAGTTGCACCAGTAGCCTAATTTAGCCATCAAAGAATCAGTGAAGCAATACCACTGGGGCAGGGGGAGGACAGAACACATGACAGCTGCAGAAGCACAGAAGAAACTGTGGCTTCCTTGATCAGCTCTCACTGTGAAGAATACACTCAGTTCTCTCTTCCCAGACCAGAAGAAAGACTGCATTAAAAATTTTTTTTCCAAAGTAGAGGTGAAAAGATTTACTTTGCTAAAAAGCTCTTACAGCTTGCATCCACACTGAAACCAGCTGCTCTAGTTCCATTTTAGCCTGTTTAGACAGCTCCAAAATGTGTTCTCTGTGCTCATGACTGGTATAGGCAGAGTCTGTGAAGTCTTCTGTATGTTCCAGGATAACTTCCAGCATTGTTGAAAGGTTCTCTTTTGAGAGAAAATAAAGATTCTCACGAAGACCCTCCACCTTATTCTGAAAAAAGAGCATATCAGTTCCTTGAGAAATTATGTGATTATGTAGTTGTAGCACAAATACAGGAAACAAATGCATCGCTTCACATTTTATTTTTCACCTCAAGACCTTTTGGCTAAGATCAAGTGCAGTATTTTTTAGGTATTCATTTATTTTCAAAGTAATCCAACAATTTGCTTGTGTCCGGACCTCCAGTTTGGGGTTTGGGTTTTTTTTTTTTTCGAGANCAAGTTGTATCAGGAAGCATATTTTGGCAATGAGTATGAAATTGTAATTCTTCCTTGTCAGATTCTATAATATTTTGAGACAGTTTTTTTTCAGTTAACACTGCTGAAGAGATGCAGCNTGTCTGTGCAATTAATATTCTAAATATATTCTATATTGTCATAAAAGTATTCTGTATTATCAGTAAGATTAATATGCCCTTCAAACCGCATTACTGCATTAAGAACACCTGACTGCAATAGCTGATTCAAAGAGAAAAAAGAAACAAAAATGCTTTGTCACAAGTAATACACTCAATTACACAAGTATCCTATACTAGTACACATCTGCCATATTTCAGTGTTGGTAAGATTTTGTGCTATGCATTTCCCCAGAAGCAAGACTGAAAGCAAGACAGCATCAAACCCAGAAACTGCATTTTCCATCTCTGCTTCTCCTCTCCCTTTTGCATGTATTTACTATTATCTTCAAGGAAGAAGTAACACAAATGGCAGAGAGAGGCTTAATATGCTTCTTCCCTAATAAGAAAAAACTACCATCATTTAAATAATGTAAAAAAGGGGGAAAATAGCCTGTAAGTCTTAGTGTCTCTTTTCTATCTCCAAAAGATTAGAAGGAAGTAAATTTTTACAGTGTTTCCAACAGTTCAACTGTTTCCGATATGCTGCTGAGAACAAGAAACAAAACTGGTCACAACTATGGCATCAAGACAATTGAAATCTCTGAACTACTAAACCAGAACACCAAAGTGTTTAAGACTGCACAACAATATCTCTCTTTACTGCCTTGTTTCCACTTACAGCTTCATTAAAATAAGTCCAGTTGCACCAGTAGCCTAATTTAGCCATCAAAGAATCAGTGAAGCAATACCACTGGGGCAGGGGGAGGACAGAACACATGACAGCTGCAGAAGCACAGAAGAAACTGTGGCTTCCTTGATCAGCTCTCACTGTGAAGAATACACTCAGTTCTCTCTTCCCAGACCAGAAGAAAGACTGCATTAAAAATTTTTTTTCCAAAGTAGAGGTGAAAAGATTTACTTTGCTAAAAAGCTCTTACAGCTTGCATCCACACTGAAACCAGCTGCTCTAGTTCCATTTTAGCCTGTTTAGACAGCTCCAAAATGTGTTCTCTGTGCTCATGACTGGTATAGGCAGAGTCTGTGAAGTCTTCTGTATGTTCCAGGATAACTTCCAGCATTGTTGAAAGGTTCTCTTTTGAGAGAAAATAAAGATTCTCACGAAGACCCTCCACCTTATTCTGAAAAAAGAGCATATCAGTTCCTTGAGAAATTATGTGATTATGTAGTTGTAGCACAAATACAGGAAACAAATGCATCGCTTCACATTTTATTTTTCACCTCAAGACCTTTTGGCTAAGATCAAGTGCAGTATTTTTTAGGTATTCATTTATTTTCAAAGTAATCCAACAATTTGCTTGTGTCCGGACCTCCAGTTTGGGGTTTGGGTTTTTTTTTTTTTCGAGAGATAATGCCATCAACAAATTACCAGCCACTTATCAGAAGTAACAGCAAATATATCACCGTTCTACTGCTGTCAATAAAAACTTTCTAGGTTCAGTAAGTTTCAGAATTAAATGCGTATTCCAATTTTGTTTAATCTTTCCGTATCTATGTCATCTATTTTGAGAAGTTTTCTAAAAATTTGTATGTAACAAACTGAATACTTTGAGGCACTGCAAAAATTTCAATTGAATTCTAAAGGTGGGAAATAAATAATCAAATCGAATCAAAGTGACAGGCTCAAAAGCAGTAAGATAGGGTTGTTCATTAACTGCTCTTAAGAGTATGAAATTTAGAAAAGCTTTTGTGAGGAAAAAAAAAATCAACTGAGCTGCAAGATACAATTTCCATTCAGAACATTTCATTTGAATGACACTTGTTTCTTAAATGTTTGCATGAATAATTTTGTCTGCAGTTTTACAATTACGAAGTAAGAATTCTTGAACAACAATTATTTTAATGAAGGTCTCATCAGATCCTGATAGTTCAGTTTATGCAATGTCAAGGCATCACCTCAACAAAACATTAGAGTTCTAAATACATACTGATTCAGGAGTTGTAACAGGAAGCATATTTTGGCAATTAGTATGAAATTATAATTGCTCCTTGTCAGATTCTATAACATTTTGGGACAGTTTTTTTCAGTTAACACTGCTGAAGAGATGCAGCCCCACCATTCTGAGTTTAAAACTACTGTTCCCCCCCCCCGCCACCAGAAATCCTAGTTATGAAGTATCTCTTTGCTGCAGAAAAGAGTATTATTCCTACTCTTACCTTGAATTCTTTGATGCCAGAATATATGCTGATGGGAGCCATTTCATTTTCTCCATTTGGTCTAGAGTCAGTTACAATTTCTATTACCTGCTCCAAAGCTAGTCTCATCCGATGAAAAACTCCATCTTTGTTAATACGAGCAGATTCACAGTCTGGATGCCTCAAACAAGTCTTTTTAAAGAAAAGAAAGGAACTATTACGAAAGAGTACACATACAATACATTGAAATGAATGCTTCCTGCTAAGGCAAGTCTAAAGAATGTGTTAGAATATGATGAATTCTTTCTGTTAAACAGCTGTTGTGTCAAGTAGAATTCACACAGTGACTCAGAATATAGAGTTTTTCTTTACTTATTCTTTATTCGTACGTGGTTCTTCAGCATGAAGTTTAAAGTGGGGTTGAGAGAGTGGCCTACCCTTACTGATGCCACACTCTATGATTTAGTCAACTTGTGCAAGAACTCACGTACTCACCTTTGAAGCAGTCAGGAGCATCATGGTGCACTTCTCAAGAACAGCCCTAGATGCTGCCATTCTAGCCTTTTTCTTCTCATCCTTCAAATCCTAAACATCAAAAGGAAAAAAAAATTATCTGAATATTACACAGTATGTAAAATACTAACTGCCTGCGAGACTGCAAAAATTAAAGTCTCTTGCAGATGAATGGGTTGTGAGAAAGCTTCTTAACGTCTGACAACTTCTATTTTCAGCCTAACTCATGATCTAGAACTTACTTTTCTGAGAGATTTTAATTTATGCATTTATTCCTGGCTCTATTCAATTCAGATTTCAAAGAAGAAAGGTCTCTGAGATAGAGAGCATGTTATGTAAACTGTTGCTAATTTTGTATTCATAAAATAGAAAAATGAGAGGAAAAGAATAGCAGACTAAAAATGTTTTCTGAAATGGGGAAGGGGGGAAGACACAGAACGCCTGCTTTTCATTGTACTGCAATGGAGGAAATGTAAGCAAAATTCTACTTGAATATATTTGCTACATGCCAACAAGAAAGAAAGTCTCAGCAGGCTAAAAAAGCAATTCCCCTGTATTCTTCTGTGTTGAGTACATGAGCTTCTCAAGAACTCCACAGGGAGATGGATACACCTGCAAAACTGAACTAACTCCCCTGCAAGCTCATCCAAATGGAAGAGCTTAGACTCCAGACTGGGATGTGGGGGAAGAGAGCAAGACATGAACCCCTCAACATGTAAGAGGATCTAACATGGAGAATAATTCAGAAAGATATACATAACTACAATCTTCTCACAGCTCACAAACATATCTGAGCGCTATCAGAGTGTTAAAATAACAACTGAATGGGACAAGTTGAAAAGGGACTAATTAATCCTCATTTACCCTACATGAACAAAAATAACCACATAAATCACAGAAGCAGTCTGGTTTATAAAATCTGTATTTATCAACTACAGAAAATCTTTAAGATCAACACCACCACATTAAAAAAACCCAACAAACAAAAGCCAAACTCAAATAATGAAATAGTTAATTTCAAAAATTCTGACATTTCACTCCAGTAATCTGATGGCACTCAAGAGTTTCCAGCACACTTAATACTTTGAGAGACACTTCCCCACAATTAGACTAGCAATACCACACATCAGCCTACCCTTGTAAACTAAGCAAATCAACAAAGTAGACACAATTTTAAAAGTGGTAATGAAACAGTCTTCCCAAAAGAGTCAAGTAGGCAACGAAGGGAGAGCAAAAGACCAATTAGCATTGAAAACCCAAAATAGTTGAAAATAGTATCATTTATTAGTAATGCATCTTTCTTTCAAAGGAACAACTGCTATGCATACTTCAGGATAAAATAAAGAGTTAATTTCCAAGCAGGTATTTCCTTTAATTACATATATGTAGCTTTCCCAGAAATGGTTCGCTCACACTGAGCATGCACTTAGCCGACTCAGGCCACATCAGCAGTAAAAGGAAACACATGAGGCTGGCCAATCATTTATACAAATTGAATTCTGAATTTTGCTGCAAATTAAAGACTCTGTGTCTATACCAAACCCTGGTTCAGTTCTGAATAGAGGATTGGATTGTCCAGGGAAAGCAACTAGAGCTCAGAGCAGAAGCCCTAAGCCTTATCAAAGTCTTTATTGACACGGAAGTAGCGGGGTAAAAAAGCTTCCTGCATGAGTGAAAGTCTTTGAAAAAGTAGCTGCATGTGAGAACTAAAAAATCATTGCCCTAACATTGGAAGGTTTTGACCTAAACATAGAAAAATATTTCATAATAATAATAGAAAAGAAACCACCAAGCAGACACATTATTAGAACCTAAGGATTTCATGTTTGGCGTTTTCTAAAATAATTACTCTGCTTTCAAGTCCTTTCACTATGTGCAAACATCCAATTTTTCTGTCAAGTAACAGACAAATTCTGTACCAATGTAATGAGACAGACAAGTTAAAGCCAAAAGCGTGATCAAAGCGAAAGGACACTTCAAATAAAATGCATCCAGGCGTCTGGAAGATATGCAGATTAAACAATGCTGTGATACTTCTCAGGGTGAGATTTAAAATCAAAATATGTCCTTTGGGTGGAGCAAGGAGAGGTTAGGTACCAGAAAAAGGACATCAGCAATTCTTTTGTTTAGTTAATCATCCCAGAAGAACCCAAATCCACCAGATAGTAAGATGAGAATTACACTGGACAGCATCTCTCACAATCTTTTATTAATACTTACATTTTGCCGATCTCCGGTTAAATGGGCAAACTCTACCATTTCATTTCCAAACTGGCTGAATATTTGTACAAACTCCTGGAAACTACTGACTTTTTCTAGTTGCTCCATTGTCGCAAGAACCTGCAAGATAAGGGAAAATACTGTAGATTATCAAGATGCTAAACAGAAAACATTGTCATTAAACTAGGAATACTATGTATTATTTACAGAAACTTCCAAATTGTGTAAGTTAATAGTGAAAAAAATACGCATTGTAAGTGTTAATAGCTCAACAGCTGGAAATCAAGTGCATATTAAAAATCATGCTTTATTCAAAGTGAGTTCTCTGTTGTCAGCCCTCAAAAAGCATTTTCCTTACTCCTCCCAGTTACAAGAGTAACAGTATTACAAGATTCAGCTTCCAGATTTAGGAAGTGTTCTGACATTCAATAAAACAGGAATAAGTGCTTAAAATTAATACACAGATTATACCCCTGTGTTGCAACGCTCAATTTCAAAGTTCCATTTCAGATGCATAACTTTCAAAATCTAAACCCACAGTTGCACAGATGGTTGCATTAAAAAAAACAGGGAACAGAATTCAATGAGAGTAAACAAAGTTAGAAATTAGTTAACAGTTTTATATTTTCCATAACTCTAACTCTGAAGATTTTTATTACTTCTATATGAATCAAATAACTAAATATACCCAAGTTGTATCAAGGTTCTCCTTAAGATACATTAAAGCATGTATAATCAGCATTTTTAAAAACATTCAGCAAAAACTATCATATAGCTTATAAATTACTGACTACTGAAGCTATCCTGTGAAGTCACTACACTATGGTTTATAACAAATTAACATCAGGGTTCTTCAGGTTAAACATATACTTGCTTATCTCAAAGTGATCTTTCAAATCTACTAAAAGTCTTCAGAAGGGAAAACAGTCAAAGCAGTGCTTCATTGTTTTTCAGACTGGAGATAAGATACTGTAGGAAAATTTAACAAACTGTACTTGAAAGTGAGAAACTTCAACTTATTTTTCCTTTCCTATGCCAAAAGTTCTTTTCCCTCCAACTAAAAAAAAAAACAAACCAGCCTAAATCCCTGATTATGACAAACTAGCCCTTCCCTGCAAACTCGGGAAAACTCTCCTAGAAGCACCCATTCCTTTGTGCTAAAGCAGCTGCTCAATCCCAGTTATAACCTATGTAAAGCAAATGTTCCACTAAATCCTGTGATTACCAAGAAACTGCCCACTTATCATGCAATATTAGACTGAGTACATTAAGTTAGACAGCCAGTTCCACAAAGGCTGTAGAAACAGGGACTTGCCTAATTTGAGTGTTGATGGGGTATAAAGAACTTAGAAGGAAGCTGCACAAGGATGTGAAAATAGCAGTACGAGAGTGGAAGAAGGGGAGAAGCACAGGACTGGGAGAGTGAGAAAGTAGAAAAGTAAGCATGGAGAAAAGAGAAAACATACAAGTTAAAGTCCAGCTTTCTCTTATCAAAATGGATAAAAAAGTAATATTAATTATGCTCAACCACTCTTGGTTTAAGCAAGTATATTATTTCATTAGCATGGTCTTGGTTGTAAACAACTCTTACAGTCAGCCTAGAGCAAGTGTTTCTCTCATGACAAATCTCATCAAATAAAAATTTCAGTGAAAGCACATGCATTTCCACTACATCTAATAATTCTAGACATCCCAGACAGAGCTGACATTCCAGGAAACTGCAGAGACAGCTCTAAATTTGTCTAAAGCTTATTCAAGAAGCTGTTATGATCCAAAATACCTGGGATGTCTTCATAATTTTTCACTTTAAAAGTACTTTAACAGGAAACACACAGATTTAAATGAAAATGTACACTTTTAAATACTAATGATTAAAAATACGTAACAAAACAAGGCTCTAAGTTCTTACTAATACTTAAATTAGCACTCAGAGTTGCACAGCTACTGCTGTACTATGAATGTCACCTTTCAGATGGGTGGTTGTAGGCTGACAGCGCTTCAGGGCACATCCATATTTTGATCCAATCTGCACAGTGCAGCAACTCCTCCACTACCTGTCACTTCCCTGCTCATTGCTCTGGCACTCCGAACCTGACTGGTGACAGCAAGTGGAGCAAGACCTTAAGCCCACTGATGCAGTGACTAAGTCTGATGGACAATGGAACCAATTTTCTAAGGTGGAAAGATGTAGTCAGGGACCGAATAAATACACACAGGATGCAGAAGCAGGAACAGGATCATTGGGATCATCAACCAGAGGCTGGATTCCAGAGCTGATCATCACTATAGAAGATCTCAATTACCCTCTGCAATTAGACACCCAAACACTCAGCTGTTCTTCTGTCCTTTGCCCTTGGTTGACTCTTAATTCAAATGAGGAATATGACGATGACAAGGAAAATAAAAGGTGTTCATAAAGTGCCACAGCAATGGCAATAAAAGTTCAACATCGGAATTCAGTCTCTAAGATAAATACGGAACTGAGATCTTCTGGAACAGCAATCCACTTCAAGAAGACAGTCTGTTCCAGTTGGCAGTACTGTTTCTAACTTTCCATCCTCTATGCCATATTATACTACACTGTCTCTGAGTATTTGTGTGCACTTCTTAAGTCCCTGTCCATATCATTCCTCTACCACAATGTTTCTTACAGGAAGAACTGCTTTGCTATCTGTCATAGCAGTGTCTGGCACAGATTTAAGGAGTGTACTCTAAAACAATCAGGGCATATTTAAATATCAGGCCTGTACAAGACACCATTGTTTAATTTGGTCCTAGAGATGTGAATTGCTCTACTCAACTATGAACAGAAGCTGAATTTCACAAACACATGTAAACTATACACAGAAAAAAATGCAGTAAAACTCATAACACCATAATGACTAGCTCTGATACGGACATAAGGTAGAGCATTGGCAGCTGGTTGAGGGAGGTGACTGTTCCACTCTGCTCTGCCCTGGTGCAGCCTCACCTTGAATATGGTGTGCAGTTTTGGGCACTGCAATATAAGAAAGATATTAGAGAGCGTCCAAAGGAGGGCAACGAAAACGGTAAAGGGCTTTGAGGGAAAGCCGTATAAGGAGAAGCTGAGGTCACTTGGTTTGTTCAGGCTGGAGAAGAGATTGAGAGGAGACCTTATTGTGGTTTACAACTTCCTCATGAGGGGAAGAGGAGGGGCAAGCAATGATCTCTCATCTGGTAGCCAGTGACAGGACCCAAAAAAATTACAAACTATGTCAGGGGAGGTTTAGGCTGGATATCAGGAAGAGGTTTGTCACACAGAAGGTGGCTGGGCACTGAACAGGCTCCCCAGGGAAGTGATCACAGCACCAAGCCTGACAGAGTTCAAGACTTGTTTGGACAAAGCAATCAAGCACATGGTATGACTCCTGGCGTGCCCTGTGCAGAACAAGGAGCTGAACTTCCATGAGCCTTATAGGTTCCTTTCAACTCAGGGTATTACAGAATCACAGAATATTCTGGGTAGGAAGGGACCCACAAGGATCATCGAGTCCAACTCCTAAGTGAATGCCCATACAGGGATCGAACCCACAACCCTGGTGCTAATCTCAGGGTCATGTCATCATAATTTATTTTTTTTTATATAATAACCTAACTCCCTCTCCCATCATCCCGTTATCTAGACGATGTCACTGAGTTCCTCATCTCACCTTTTCTTAAACACCTCCAGGGATGGCGACTCCGAGGGATCACTCTCCCTGTGATAAAACTTTTCCTAACATCCAGTCTAAACCTCCCCTGGGGTAGCTTAAGGCCATGTCCTTTTGTTTTGGTGCTAGCAGCCCGAGAGAAGAGATTTACACCCACCTGACTGCAACCTCCCTTCAAGTAATTGTGAACAGCAACAAGGTCACCTCTGAGCCTCCTCTTCTACAGGCTGACAACTCCAGCTCCCACAGTCACTCCCCATAGGGCTTGTTCTCCAGTCTTTACACCATCCTTGTCGCACGTCTCTGGACCCTCTCAAGCAGTTCAACATCTTTCTTAGACTGGGGAGACCAGAACTGCACACAGCACTCAAGATGTGGTCTGACCAGCGCCGAGTACAGAGGAAGAATAACTTCCCTAGTCCAACTGACCACCCTGTTCCTAATACAGGCCAGGATGTCATTGACCCTCTTAGCCACCTGGGCACACTGCTGGCTCATATTAAGTTTTCTGTCAACCAATACTCAAAAATCCTTCTCCATTTGACCACTCCATGATTCTATGATAATGGCAGTCAGTTAGATAAGCTTATTCTGGAATACGAGACTTTGCTTGAAATGCCTTCAAAATTAAATGCTGCTCCTATGCTTCCTACACTCACACTGGTGTATATGTGACAATATTTTCATTTATATTTAAAATTATCAGAAACCATGCCTGCTGCTATGACACATGCACTTTCACGGTTGTTCTGTAGCCTAAATCTGTATTGCCACCAGCCACTTTTGGAAAGTTAAATTAATTAGGACCATTGCATGGCTGCAGACAATAGCAGAAAAGCAGCAAAAGGTATTACATGTGCCACTCTGCTCTCCAATGAAAGAAAAGACAAAAGCTGCAAGTAACTTCAGCAAACTGATATTGATAGAATTGTTGTCACCTTAACCAACCTCTGGGGGAAGAATACAGAACCCTGGACTTAACTAAGCACCTTGGATCTAGGACCTGCAAAATAGGGACCAGTATGTCTGGAAAGCAAACTGGGACAAAAGAATGGAGACGTCATGAGGAGTCAAAAGAGGAAAGAGGGGCACGGCTCTGGATTATGAGTTCAAAGTTAATGGGAAAAAAACAGGCCTTAGCAGGTTCTCATTTTTCAAACATGAGGTTTTTCTATTTTTGTTTTAGCACAGTGTGGAGAAAAAAAGAAAAGGAGAATATCCTACAGGCAAGACAATGAGGTCTGTACTGCATGAAATGGATTACATTTGAGGTTAAATTGGCCTTTATACATTATTTAAACCAACTAAGTAGTTTCATGCTAAGTTTCAAGGCCTAAGTTCAACTGCACAAAACCCTTCTACTCTGTAAGCCTCACTTCATTAGCACAGACTTCTATATACATTCCTCACAGCTTTTTGCTTAGACGCATCCATAATGCTCTCCTGGTCTTGATCCTGACAGTACAAACATCCTGTCATTAGCAATTAGAAGCTTTTATTGACCATTTTATCAACAGACACATTATTCACCTTGCAGCAAACTTAAAAGTTAAATAAGCAGTAACGCAGCATCTTCTCCAGCATACTAAGTCAATAGAGCAATATGGGTCACATAAAATCAGTCACTGAAAATTGTTATTTTAATTCTCCTGACTTGCAGTCATCCCCTTTCAGATACCTGGTAGATAAAGATTTTGCACCTTCTCTAGAGATACAGTGAAAATACCACCCTGTTAAACACCACTCTTTAGTACTAACTCCAGGTATCAGTTAAACCAGACAGAAAAGAAGCTACAAATACCTTGTTTCTGGAAGTTATAATTTGCTTAATAACAATTCTGTCTGCTAGCACCAGCACCTTTGTCACAGAAGAAAGCAACAATCTTGCAGCTTTTACCACACCCGTTTTGTCTGTAAAGATTGTTATGTGGCTATCAGATTCCGGATGATCCAAACTTGCCACGTCTGTAAGCTGTGCAATTGTTTCACCTAGAGAGAAAAAAAAAAGAAATTAATTTTTTATACTTAGAAAAAAGATACTGGGCCACTAAGCATTCTTACCTTGTACATAAATTTGAGGGATGAAACTATTTCAGAGCGACCTACAACTTTTTTATTTCACTTCACTTCCTTCTTCTAGCTGCTGGTGGCACCCTCTCCGTACTTAAATTTGGACTGCTATTCAATACTACGTTACTCTTCAACCTGTAACATACACCAATTTTCTTACAATAATCCACAGATATTTGATGGAGGGTGGGGAGATGGAGCTGGGGAGTGGGAAGGGAGGAAACATTAATAGGAGATGTTTTCTTGATTTTCATAGCAAAAGGCAAATCAGTGTCCACACTTGCAGCATCAACCCAAGAGTGGGATGCAGCAAGGAAGGAAGAACTACAAATTCCCCCTCCAGTTTACAAATTTCAGTTATCATTCCCATAATTTATGGATTTCCTACTCCTGTACAAGTCTTCAGGCATGAATAATAAAGAGATTCCAGTAACGTTATAAATTATAGGACGGAAGCATTATAGTGAGACTACTGCACTTTTGATTCAAAGGAGAGCCACTCCTGACAGAGAGAGAAGATAATAAAAGGCAAAAGGCATCGCTATCTTCTTATTCAACTTCATTTAGTCAAAAATATATCAGTTAAATAGGCTTAATTGACCACTTTTATTTCTTATGCAGTTAAAAATTCTATATCCAATGCAGCCAGTGGATCTTCTCATCTCAGAAAAATCACAAACCCCATCCAATTAAATCTTCTGGACTACCCTAAATAATAGCGCAACAGAGGAAAGGCAGAGCAGTTTCCTACTCCAGGAGACTGAACTGAGGCAAGCTCCGAATGAAACATGTCTTTTGTTAGCAAGCAAGACAAGATGATCAACCTACAACTGACCAATAGATCATTCTTGAAGATAAAACAAAGGAGATTTGTTGGAGTTCTTTATGACTCATCTTCAAAACCTCACCAAAGGTAATTTACCTAAGCAGAAAAAATACTCCAAAAGCCTGATAAACCCAGTGTTCCTATGTGAGGGTCCCTTATTCTGGTACTACAGAAATACCACACACAAACACTACAGAACACAGAAGGCCTGACACTCCTTCAAACCATAGAGCTCTACACCTCATAGTGTTCGTGTATAGACTTCTCACATCTGATAATTGCAACCCCTTGGGTTCCTAAGTTGCCTAAATAGGTTGGCAAGAAACTTCCAGTAATTCTGCTAGTACCAGGCCAGGTCATAAAAGCCATCTTCCCTATAGAGAGGGTCACTCTAGTATAAGTATGTAAATATGATAAATGGAATACAGTCTGAGATGGTGAATTCCCTACCTGGAGGGCCTGAAAATTAATATAAACAAGAAGAATTATAGAAGTACAACTACTATTATTCAAACAGTGAGGGCAGCCTAATGCACTAACAATGAAGCTGCAGGACAAGCCTCCAGTCAGGCAAGGAGACCATTTAACAGTAAAATACATTGGCCATTGCCTTCTCCACAGCCCAATTCATTTCAGTTCATGCCACTCTCTAGTTGCTCAACTTTGTCAACAAATTAACCCCAATCTTTTCCTTTGACCTCAAAATATATGTGACAATACAAAATGCTGTAGAAACACAGAAACAGACGCAAAGTTCTTTTGGTACCTGAGAAACGATGCACATCATCACTATGCCATTTCTTACGCTTCACCTTCTTGAAGGTGAATCAATTCATAGGGGAACTATCTAGTCATCCAAAGATTTATCAGAGTACATAGAATGACCTGCAACATCTGCCTGTTGAAAGCTCCAGGTAGCACTGCAAACTCAAGACTTCTGATAACAGAACATAGACTTCCTCCTTTGCCTGTAGATTGCAACTGCAGGAACAGGAATAAAATCCTGGCAGTAAGCTATGAGGAGCAAGACCTGTTAGGGTAAACAGACTAAGCTAGGGAAACCAGTTGGGTATATGCACATCCTTGAAACACATCTGAATGTGTTAAAGAAGCAGTTCTCAGTCACTATTGTTCTCCTATCGTGACTGTAAGATTGCGGCAATTGGGGGAGATTTCCAACGATACAAAGACAACTGCCACAGGTATGTTCAAGAAGGGTAACGAGAAATATTCAGGCAATTTTGGGTTAGTCAGCTTCACATCAGCATCCAGGATTATTACTCAAATCATCTTGGAAGCCAATACCACATGAAACAGAAAAAGGCAATCAGGAAGAGATAGCATTGACCTGTAAGGGTGAATAGTCCCTTTCTGATCTGAATGCTTTCTAAGATGAGATGACAACATTTTTAAGAAGTAAAGTACAGGAAGCAGTGCATCTCAACTTCAGCAAGGCCTCTGACATGATGTCCTATAATGTCTTCATCATGCGATACTGACTGAATAAGTGAACAAAAAGGTGACTAGAAAATGAACCTGACTGTTGAGCTTGGGTATTATGATACATAATTGGTACAGAGGCAAGTGGGTAGTCAATTTTCAGTGTTGTAGCTCTGGGACTGATATGAGGCGTCAAAGCTTTTCCCTTCATGATGGGCCAGCACATTCGACAACTGTGTGAACAATACCAAAATCGAGGAGTGTTTGATACTGTGGAGGGCAGGGCTGCTAGACAGAGGGACAGGCTGGAAAGACGATCTGACAGCATGTCTGTGAATCCAACAAGGGCACTAATACCATGTTCTACATCTGGGCCAGGGCAACAAACACCACTCAGCACTACAACGTGGGATCAATGGTCTACGGGGAACTTTTGTAGGGAAAGACATGGGGGTCCTGAAGGACAGAGAGTTGAACAGGAGTCAGCAATGATGGCTAGCTGCACCTGCAAGGCTGCAGAAATTATTCTTCCCTTCTGTATGGCACTAGTGAGATGGTATCTGGAGTACCAGGTCCAATTCTGGGTTTCTCAGTACTTTGGAGAAAACTGACATAATGGAGCAAGTAACAAAAGGGGAGAAGTTGGAGGAAGGGATTTTGTTCTCTCTCAAGAAGAGAAGGCCAGTGTCAGGGTTTACAGCAACCTGCATCTATCTGCCTAACAGGCAGGTATGGAGAATCACAGGATGACAGGATCACAGAATATTCTGAGTTGCAAGGGACTCACAAGGATCATTGAGTCCAACTCTTAAAGGGCACCACTGCCTCCCAGGTGGGAATCGAACCCCAGTCTCCCGCCTGCCAGGGATGTATGGTGACAGAACAAGAAGCAATGTACATGAAAATACTTTTGCCACTGTAAGGGTGGTTAAACGCTAAGAAGTATATAAGAATTTGCATGATCTCCATTCTTGAAGTTAAAGTGTGCCTTACAACTTCAGTTGTTCTGTGACCCAATTTATTAATTTTACATTGTCATTTAATTCAGTCCTCTCTGTACTAAAAGACAAGGCAAAACCAGGACAGAGCTATTTATTGCTTTCATTTTACTCTATGTCTTCCTTTAGGGCTACATAGTCAACTGACAAAGAATACTGGAAATGTTATGACACTAACTCATTCCTGACATGTGCTTTCTCCTTTAAATTATCCAGTCCTTCCTAGTTTTAGAGGGGAAAAAATATAAAATATTCACAGATGGGCATCTAAAATGTGCTTCTTTTGAGTTACGTTCCATTACTATAATGTCACTGTAAACACTGACACAGTGCAAGGTGTAATTTCACCTTAGGTGAAATCTGCTACACGACCCTCTGCAGTACTTTATGATTCTATTTTGAATCGATCAAATTACAAGTTTATTACAAGGAAATAGTCATAACAAGTCTGAAACACCTCAGATCACTGATTATACCCTTCAGAAGAGACAGATACAACATCTGTCATCCCTCAAAGCCTCTGCAGGATATGCAATTGATTTAAAGACTCCCTACTAGTTTTCTTAGCAACTGAGATGCTTAATGTTCTAAATCCTTTAGTGTTGAAATCTATCTTCTATGCCTAACAAAATGTCCCTTTAATGTCTGAGGCACAATCTAATTTATTGGCTAAAAAGGAATATTAACAGCTCTACAACACACTCTACCCTGAACAGCAAGGGCTTTCTGCTGCCTAAGTCCTCAGAACATAGGATTCTTTAATACAAGTCAATATTCTTGGCTATAATTGTCCAGGAAACTTTTTGCTTGCTTGGAAACACCAATACTATTCAAAACTGCATTTGAGTAACCATGTTAAGAAACTGAATTCAGAGACATTTATTTATAAGAATTTATCTGCACAAAGGACTGTTTTACCTTGTCCAACACTGAACAGCCGACAGAGATAACACTGGCACAACTGGCCACAGCATAATTGGTAAGTCAAGAAACAGAGACTCAGACTGCACTGCTCTTCTAGCAGCTGAGATTACCGATGTGAACTTGGGCAATTTTGGCTTGTCAGCATTTTACTTGGATCTCTGAAGAGAAAATGTATGCTTCACATAACAAATGGAATGTTTTGAAATTAGGACATTTCTGTTTGCAGCCAAGTTTACTGGAGCGACTAGGAATTTTCAGTCTAAAGTTTATCCAGAATAGTCCTTCAAATCACAAAAACAATCATTCATCACCAGCATGTTTCTAGACATTGTGACTCATTGTTCAGGGATTTTCAAAGGATTTCTTACAGCACCATACCCAATTCCTAATCTTGTTTTTTCGTTTTAATCACAAATAATAGTATGACCCACATCCCCAAAGTTTGAGGCCAGTACAATGATTCAGCAAGAAATACAGCAGTTAGGACAGCAGAAGTCATGTTTTTCACGATTCTGAGCTTATTAAAAAGACGAAAACCAATCACCCACCCACAAGTCCACTATTTAACTTAATAGATCAGTTTTAAGTAGAGTAACCTATGTCTTGGAGCAGAGTTCTGCTCCTTTCTGCAGTCATCATGATAATAGTGTTGAAGGGTCATTATTTGCCTCCACAACCATAAGCTCATAAGCTTGTCTCCTTGAAATCACAGTATGCAGGAACTTTGTCATACTTGTAGGTACATCCACCTGCTCAGCCTGGGAAAGCTTCAAGTAGAATTTCCAATGATTCAAAGGTATTTGAAAGAAAAAACAAAACCTCATCCCACTAACAACCAAAGGGTCATTCGACCAGATGCCACCTTGAAGGCTGCACTGCAGATCTAAATGCTACACACACTGACTGAGAGCCACCGAAATACCATGCAGAGAATAGTACAGTCGGGGCTCCTGTACCACAGCAGTGCGGGTCTTCCCCCATGTGTGAAGCCTGCCTTCCACATTGATTGGCAGCTCATTAATATGCAAATCCTCTCCCCGCCCCCTTACATGCTCCCCAGAGCTGTTTTGGCACTGCCCTGCTGTGTGTCAGTGTTTGTGTCAGTGTTTCCCAGCGCCCATGGCCACCCCAAGCTGGGAAAAATCCCTTTTCCACTTGGCCGGGAACACTGGTGCAGGGGAGCCGCCCATGCCACTGTCCTGGTGTCTCTCCAGGTGGGCAGACCTGGTCTCACCATACTCAGAGTAGACGAGTGCATCTCGGAGAGTCATTCGATAAAGTCTCAGACAGCACGTCTAACCTGAGAGTGTGTAAATCTTTCCTCTCTTGGAGTGGGGCAGGTGCCCGACTGTGCCAGGAGTGGAGTCGTCGCCGCGCCTGCTCCGCCTGCCCTGTCTGAGATCAGGGGAGCTGCTGCCACCCCTGCCAGACCAGAAGCTGGGGAGCCACCGCCACGTCCACTCCACTGGGAGTGGAGCCGTGGCAGCAGCTGTGTGGGTTCAGTTGCATATTCATGACTGCCTAACTGAATATTCATGTGTGCCAGGTCGCACACGCGCAGCTGCAAAAAGAGGTCTCATTCATCGCTCAAAAATCATGCCACTAAGATGTGAAGTCGCAATATGGGGGGCACGAGGTGGAAGAGGGCCGACTGTATATAGTTGCCAGGAAATCAGGTTCTAACACGACACTGACATTCTCTTATGTTTTCAGAGAATGTAACCTCCTATTTGGCTAGACAGAGGATTCCGGGAAGAGGGTGACAGCAGGCAACTTGGTTCTCCATACTTCACATTTAATTCACACACAGAGCAAGTTTGCAAGAAAAGTTGAATCCACCAAAAAGGCAAATACAATATGATTTTCATTTTACTGAGAGGAGTCATCAGATGACTGATGTGAGTCATCTTACTGAGTCCTGATGAAATGTGGGTTGACACTGACCTTCATCCAGACATTCAGATTTAGAATGCAGTGACCTCAATAGCATAACATTCAAATAACTTGAGATGATCCACTGTTTTAGCTTGGCAGCAATAAACTCTAAAGTTGTATTCTCAACACTCCGTCCTTTGTTTTATGATGTTATTACAGACAAAGTGCAGTCAGATAATTCCCTGTGGCAAACGATCCTATAAAAATCAAAGCCAACACACAATCCCGTTCCCTGTTCATAAGATGATAGTAATTTAAGTAAGTGACAAAATCAGGTAACAGACCAGACCTTGAATGAACCGGCAGAGGAAGGTTAATCAATTAAATAATAAAGTTGTTACGTTATTCTTGACACTAAAAATAGTGTGCCAAAAATGGCACAAGTACAATTTCATGAGTAACTACATACCTGCTCTCCTTGCCTCGATGCAAGCAACACTCATTTCCTCTTTCAATTCATGGTTTTCATTGGCTATGGCTTCACCCACTGTAACAAATCTTCCAACTGCCAGGTTAACTGCTTGGCCCACTCGCTGAATTGCTTGCAGAGTCTTGTCTGAACGCTTTGGTTTATCCTTATGATTAATAAGAGTAGTTATCTGCAAAATACAAGAGTTATTTATTAGAATATTTTAACTTTAGCATTAAAGGCAAGTTTTGAACTGAACTTGGTAATAGATTTTTAACATACTTCACTAATAAAATTTAGTGTTGAGGCACAAGGTGTATATATCCTTTAAGTTTGCAGAGAATTTAAAAAAAATTGGAGTATAATTAAGGTTGCTCATCTGCTGTGATCTCTGTTTATCTCAAATTAACAGAGGGATTTTTTATTTTTTCCCTCCCATTTGCAGTATTAAAATAAGCTGCCTTGGATCTGAACAGTCTTTCACACTAGAGACACAGTTTTTCCCCCATTAAAACATCCACAGTACTTGTAACAAACATCCTCAATTACATGTGTTTCCAGAATTTAAAAAAAGATTGCCGTTCAGATGCAAGTTACCAGTAAAACAATCTGTGAGGACATTCCTGTTCTGAACTCCTGACATGGCTTTTCTGCCCACTACATCATGCTATGGAGTCTCTTGCAGATCAGCTGCACATCAGCTGCAAGAGACTGAAGATTTGTCCAAAACACCAAACATAAGGAAATAAACAAAGAGACCTTTCCCCCAAATAGAGAAGAAAGTCTGGATTGCAGAAGCAGCTTCTCGACCAAGGCACTAAGCAAATGTGAGAACAGTATGCAATCCCACCATTCAGAACTAACTATAAACTGCATTAGAAACATGAGCTCTGCATTTTTGGTATAATGATTTTCTAGTGAGATGCAGGACAGAAGTTGAAGACTGTAGCTTCAAACATCCTAAACCAGCAAAAAGCCCAATAAAGATAGTCCTGCCTGTCCTTGCCTTCCACTCTCATGTTCGCAACGAATTTCTCTGATATAGGTTAAATCCAAGTTGTAGAGAAGGTGACGTTCATCATTTTAGTTTTGCCCATAATCAGGTTCCCAGTCCAGCTCATGGCATAGCTTTACAAGTACTTCTGGTGGCAGAAGGGAAAAGGTACAGACTGGAGAAAGATGGACAGAAGTGCTTCTTTCAGAGGCAGTGTGGTGTAAAATGCCACAGAACTCCACTGTAAGCCACATCCCCAGGAGCTCAAAGATGTCTGCTGAGAAACTCCCAGAATTATATGAATTACTTAAGGGTCTGCACACCTTAGCTACATAAGCTTAATCACATATGTCTTTGCTGCTCCTTAAAAAAACCTAAATCATCCTTCTCCTACTAGTCAAGCCTATGGTTGGACAAGAAAGAGCATACGAGCTACACCTGTAATGCACACGAGACCCAAGGACATAGCAGCAAGCACTGTAATAACTATTCTGCTTCATGATCTGATCAACGCCCAAGGCTCACCTTTCAGATATCAATGTTGTCTTTCTGGGGAAAAAAAAAAAAAAAAAAAAAACAACTGAGTTTTTTAACACCTTGCTAAGGCTGGTTTTGAATGCTAGGAGCCAGTTTAGTCAAGTTTCCCGTATAAAACTCTTTGCAATGGAAAATGTCAATCCTTGACAGACCGCTTTGCACACCCAAGTTGAGGGGGTGGGGGGGGCAGAAAAAAGAACAGTGATGCCCTGTGGAAGAGCTGCTCTGAGAATGGATGAATTATTTTGTCCTGGTACAAACCATCAGTACAGAAACGCTTAGTCTGCCCACTGCTTTCTTATAGTATATCCCCTATTTTTCCAAGTTGTACCTAAGCCACAAGGTCTAAAAGAAGGACACTTTCTATAATTCATACGACAAATCTGTTCTTGTAAGAGTCTTCCGGGATCAGTATGAACCCTAGAAGTCTTTCCAGTGAAAAGATCTTCTTACAATAAAAATAGCCCTATTACTTTTATTTACTTTAATTACTATTATTTACTGAGCAAATATCTGAATATCTTCAGGTTCATTGTAGAGGAATGACATTCGTCAAAACACACAACTACCATCACTTCAGTGGAAATTCAGATCAACATGAAATTTGTTGTAAAAACAACTGCACTATGCAGCTCTCCTGAATTCTTGTATTATAGATGCTATAGCAAATTAACAAATACCCGAGAGCGGCTAATCTAACAATCCTAGCTAGTGAATTCCTGACTAGGCATGGCCAGCAGCCTATTAAGAGCATTAGTCCAAGTGTTGAGGAAAACTGATTTTATAGAGGGTCACAACTTAGTTTTCTCAACTGCTTTTTAAGCAAACAGCAACCCAATGCTGGGCCAATATTACATTCACAGAGTTACTGACTTCTCAGAAGTATGTATGTAAAATAACAACAGCCTTAGACAAACTGCAAGTTTACATACTGGCTGCAAGTTTACCTCCCACAGATTTTACACCAGTAAAAGTTTAAACATGTTCTCCATAACCCTGAAAAAAAATGCATATGCAAATCACACCACAGAGTGAAAGGAATCCCACTGTCTCTTACAAATCATCAAGGGCATTTATTTTAATTCCTATGTTATTGCAGAGTTATGCAAATAATAAAAATCATGATGTCACACCTTAAATTGCTTTATTAAAATCTTACAAAATACTTTCAGGAACATGAGCGCCTTTCACATTTCTACAATTTCTTCAGCTGTATCTTCAGAGGGCATCATTAGTTTTGCAGGAAAAAAAAACCCTAAACCTATACCTCCCCACTTGTCTTCCCATAAGGTTAAGCAAGAATTAGCAGCTCTTTCGACCACTCCATCACCAGTGTCATCTTAACCTCAGAGTTCAGCAAGGCCAAATGCATGATCTGCACTGGGCTTGGGACAATTCCTATACCAACGCAGGCTGGAGGATGAATGGATTGAGAACAGCATTGCAGAAAACAACTTGAGGTACTGGTGCATGAAAAATTGGACTTGAGCTGGTAACTTGTGCTTGCAGACCAAGAGCCAACAGCATAAAAAAATGCATGGCTTGCATTTGAGGGGGGTGATGATGCTCTCTTTCTATTCCACCCTGGTGAGGCCCCACCTCGAGTGCTACATCCAGCTCTGAGGCCCCCAACATAAGAAGGGCATGGGCTTGTTGAATCAAGTCCGGAGGACAACAACGAAGAAGATTAGGTAGATGGAGCACCTCTCCTATGAGGACAGGTTGAGAGAGCTGGGGTCATTCAGCCTGGAGAAGAGAACGTTCCAGGGAGACTTTATAGTAGCCTTTCAATATATAAAGGCGGCTTAAAGGAAAGATGAAGAAAGACTTTTTACCAAGGCCTTGGTAAAAAGGGACAGAAGAGAGGTCAATGATTTTAAACTAAAGGAGAGTAGATTTAGACCAGACTTAAAGAGAAAATGGTTTACCCCTAAAGTTGTGAGGTACTGAAACAGGTCCCTCAATTTGTGGATGCCGCATCCTTCTAAGAGTTCAGGAGCAGGTGCTTTGAACATCCTGGGGCTTTGATGAGGCTTTGAGGAACTTAGTCTAGTGGAAGGTATTCCTGCCCATGGCTGGAGGATAGAACTAGATAATCCTGAAAGGTCCTTTTTAACCCTAAACATTCTGTGATTCTATGACCCACTCCAGACACTCACTGGAGTAGCCTGTATATGCAGATAAAACTCAGCTTGGATGACTATGGTTATATACATCAGCTGAGGCTGTGCAAATACCTCCTAGAATAATGAACTCTTAGCTGGATAATATAATTCCTACTCAGACTGGCTAACTTAGGGCCAATATAGTAACTATCTTAACATTTGTATGGAGGGACATTTGTTGAGCTTCCTCAATTTTTTTTTCAGGGAAGTAAAATATTGTATAGATTGTGAGTTAAAAACCATTAAAAACAACCATTGTGAAAGACCTAAACTAGAGGTTTGTCAAGGAGTTTGCAACATATCAGGACAAAGAGCTTCATGCAACACCTGTTTCAAGTGTGATCAACATTATGTAGCAAATGCAGCCTGTACTGATATTTGATTTGCAGAAGACGTTTGCTATAAAAAAAGCAACAAACCCCTGAAACAGGAGTAGGTAGGTCATGATGAAAGACAGAGAGAGAGAGATTTGAAATATAGATCAGCTAAAGGAAAAAGGGCTAGGTTTGGTTCTAAAAACACGAGTTAGATGCAGCCCAAATATAAAATGCTTAATAATGTCAGAGGCATGAAGAAAGCTGCTCAGATTTAGACGGGATCCTCATAATCTGCCGAAAAAACATTCCTGTGCAAACAAGGAGAATGTGTAATTCTGAGACATATCTTTTTCTTTCTATCATGAAATGTTAAAACTGACAGGTGCATTTCCAGCTACGACCTCCGTTTCAGATGAAGTTTTGAAAAAGCAAAGATAATAGCAAATGCTGTTTCAGATTCTTTTCCACACTTAATCAAGCCTGTAATTAACATTCAGGGTAAAAAACCTAACAAACAAGATCTTAACGGAGCAAAGAGAAGCATTTTACTATGTTAAGTGACAAAAATGGAAGGAAACTGCAATACTAAGAAGCAGCACAAAGATAATTTAACCAGTTCAGACCGCAGTGAAGAAAAAACCCCCAAACCCTAGGCAGTACAACAGAAGGGTTTTTGGGAAGAGGCATACAATACCAATTGCATCAGGACACAAATACAGCAATGAGCATTAAAAGGCCAATAAGCTAGGCTTCTAAAATAAAGAATAAGCAAGGTTTTGCTCCTGAATTATAAACATTTCAAAAAAAAAAGATAATTTTGACACATTAAATATAAGAAAGCAAAGACCCACAAGGAACTTTCTCCCCAGCAATCACCTTCTCCTAAAGAAACTCTAGGAATCTATAAATAATTGAACTAGTAAAACTTGCAGCATTTAAGGTATTCCAGATTACAAAGAACTGCTTTTCCCCAGCAGCCCATCCAGTTGCAGCCAGACCAGAACTGTTACTGCTGTGTTTCTTCCAAATGTTAAATAAATGAAGGAAACCTATTGAGTACAAGAACATCATGAAAGTCCTCCCTTGAGCTTAACACCTCTCAAATATTTAATCTATTGTATTCTGATCAGTATTACCCAGTCACCAGTGTCTGTGGTGTTTGGACAGGAGTTAACAGCTGAAAAGATTACCTGCAAGTCTCTCTGAACAAGAGTAATACGTTACACACTGTTTACTTAAGGATTTACTGATCAGGTCCTAGAAAGGAAACACTCCTTTTGATGGTACTCACCCTCTGTTTAATGTGAGTTCTTACACTCTTGCCATGGAATGCTTATCTGAGATTTGAGACAATGTTTAAGGAGTGTGCAGTCTCAAGAAATCATCAGTTACAATATTTTGTCACTTATTTTGAGAAGCCACAGAAAAACGATGGTGTTTTCCCAAGTGCTTTACCAAAAGAAACACATATAGCCACAAATGGATCAAGATGTACTTCATATTTAAGGCAAGAAGCTCAGTAGCATCATTTTTTGAGCAGCTGTTTTCAGATCTTTCTGAGGGCCTTCAGATACTGACATTAAAGTCATTATATGCTTCATGTACAGGAAGCATGACAGCACACTCAGCTAAAAATATTCTAATCTCTATTTATTGTCAGTGTAATTAAGTCTTGCATGACAGAATTAAGTGATACTTAAGAGACTGGGTTACAGGAAGTATTTATAGATATCTATAAATAAACCCAGAGGAAATGTAGCTATTTCACAGCCGCTGCTACAAACACAAGAGTTAAAATAAGAAGTGCTATTGGAAGATACTCTATCCACCTCCTTCCAGGGGAAAGTACCCACATTGTACACAGGATGATTTAGACTCCATAGAGTAGTACCTGTATTTGTTACTGTCTCTTATGTGGTGGGTTAACTCTGTGGGACTGCCAGGTGCTCACCAAAGCTGCTCTATCACTCCCCTCCTCAGCAGGATAGAGGAGAGAAAATACTGAAATGCTTGTGGGCTGAGATAAGGACAGGAAGAGATCACTCACCAGCTTCCATCACAGGCAAAAAACCAGCCTCCTCCTGGGGGTATTAACTGAATTTATTACTAATCAAATCAGAGCAGGATAATGAGAAGTAAAACAAATCTTAAAAACACCTTCTCCCCACTCCTTCCTCCTTCCCAGGATTAACTTTATGCCAAATTCTCTACCTCTCCCCCTCCAGCAGTGCAGGAAGAGCAGGAAGGGAGGTTGTGGTCAGGTCATCATATACTGTTTCTGTTGCTGCTTCCTCCTCAGGAAGAGGTCTCATTCACCTGCTTCAGCATGGGGTCTCTCCCACAGGAGACGGTCCTTCATGAACTTCTCCCTCCTACAGGCTACAGTTAATGAACTGCTCCAGCATGGATCCCCTACACAGGGTACAGTCCTTCAGGAACAGACAGCTGCAGTGTGGGTCCCTTTCCATGAGATGCAGTCCTCAGGAATAGACTGCACCAGCAGAGGCAGCCTGCAGTGTGTCACAAGTCATGCCACCAAACGTGCTCCAGCTTGGGCTCCTTTCTCCATGGGGCCACAGGTCCTGCCAGGAGCTCCAGCACAGATTTCCCATGGTGTCACATCCTCATTTGGGCACCCACCTGCTATGGCATTGGGTCCTCCACAGGCTGCAGCTGACTTACACTCCACTGTGGTCCTCCATGGGCTGCAGCGCGACAGTCTGCCTTCTCATGGTCTTCACCAGGGGTTGCAGGGGAACATCTGCTCCAACTCCTGGAACACCTGCTCTCCCTGACTTCTTTACTAACCCTGGTGTGTGCAGAGCTATTTGATTCATATATTCCAACTTCTAATTGATACAGCTGCAATTACTTCTGCACAATATTTTACCCCCTTCTTAAATATGTTATCAGAGACCCTACTACAATCATTGATGGGCTCAGCTTCGGCCAGAGGCAGGTCTGTATTGGAGCTAGCTGGCATTGGCTCTGTCGGACACAGAGGCAGCTTCTGACAGCTTCTCAGAGAAGACAACCCTGTAGTATCTCCTTTCTCATTCTGTGTATTTTCTGCTTTTTACCTTCCATTAACTTCATAATGGTAGAAAATTCCTTTCTGGAAAAAAAATGTAACACCACCAATGGAAAGCCTTTGCTAAGAAAATGCAATAGCAGTACATACTAGGGAAGAATCACAGAACTGATTAGGCTGAAAAAGACCTGAGATCATCAAGTCCAACCTATGGCTCAACTACACCATGTCAACTAGAGAATGGCAGTAAGTGCCCTTCCAGTCTTTCCATTAACACCTCTAGGAATGGCGATTCCACCACTTCCTGGGCAGCCCATTCCAATACCTAATGATCCTTTCTGTAGAAAGGATCTGAAGAAATTCTTCCAAATAGCCAACCTAAATCTCACCAGGTGCAGCTTAATACTATGTCCTCTCATCCTGTTGCAAGTTGCCTGGAAGAGGAGGCCAACCTCCTTTTTGGTAGCAGAAGAGAACTTCTAATATTAAATTTTAAGTAGTACATATCTCTCATTAGGTCTTGCGTACTGCTTAAGGACAAGCAGGTCTTTAGACTCAGCCAGAGAGCAGCACATGTTGTTCCAACACCCACACCTGCTACAGAATAAAACCCTGTGTGCAAGAGTGCAGAGAAGCAGCAGCTGGCATTTGACATCCTGTCCATAAGGGCTACAAGCAAAACTGTCACATAGGCTTCTCATCACAAGATGAGCCTCAGGCATCTTGAGAAGTGAACAAGGACTACCTGCTTAGCTGTCCTAGAAATCAAAAGTCTGTTAAGATTAGGTAGCTGTTCGAGCATGAATGGAAATCTTTACCATTACGCATTTACTACTATTTCAAAATATTTTTTAGAAGTTCATCTAACGTGTGAATTTTTAGAATTAGAAAGCCTTATCTTATTTTGTAGAAAAATCACAAAAATAAACTTCGTAGAAACTCAATTTTGAAAGTTTTCTGAGGTTGGAAAAGACTACACGAAATAGAATTCAACTGTACTAACTACCAATGCACTAGGTTAGCTGTAAGAACCCATATTCCCCCATTGTGTGAGACAACAGTCCCTGCTTTATGGAAATTGAACCTGAATGCTTTCTCCTACATGTTATTATTCAAAGGAGCATTCAACTCCTTCTTGCAGAAGTTGCACAGCTCTTAAAACATCATTCAGGACCCTGAGTCAACACTTGGGTGAATAAATAGCTCCCAAGAAGTGGTGTGACCCAGCTACCTCCTAGTTATACATTTTCCTCATGCACTCTAGTCTAGAATGGCAGTACAAATATGCTGCATGTCCAAGACTGCTGAGCACTGTTAGAATTGTGGCACTGAGACTGTTGTAGCTGTACCTTGACCTGAAAGTTTTTATAAGTATATTCTCCTTGGTTTTAGACATATCCCTCTTAAAAGCATTCAAGAAAGCAAATTAAATAACCAACTTTAACAACTTCTAAGCTAGTTCACTTATCTGCAGGTAACTGCTAACGTGCTTAGCAGAGTCTCAGGCTGTCTTTCACATGCAGTGTCTAACAAACTGGTAAGCCACCTCTGAAAAGGTGAGGGAACAGTCCAGGACCTGCAGTGACAAGCAGAAGCTGTCAAGCAACACAAGAACAGCCCCACCAAATCAGATCTGGTATACCTAACCTAGTATTTTATATCTGATAGTACCCAACATACTTGCCTGGGAACGATCGCAAAAATAAAACAGGCAAACACAACACTAGCTATATTGCAGTGGTAACCAGATTTTTTGCTTAACTGCAAATGGTACATTTAATTTTAAAACACCACAACATTTAACAGTGCACTCGTCACAAGCACAATAGCTTCAACAGATGAAAATACTATCTGGAAGAGGTGAAGAGAGTCCTCTTCAGCTCCTTCAGATCTACACTTCAAAACCCACTCTTTGTAAAGTTCACCAAGAAAGACAAGAGTACACAACCTCAAATTCAAATACGAACACACCTCAGACTATTAGTACCATTGCTATTTACTTGTTAGACATTCCTGGAATTCTTAAGAGATCAAAAGCAAGGATTCAACTCACAGCAAGACTGTACTATAGAAGCGAATATCCTTTCATTGTGCTGAATGCACTCCTAGAAAACCAAGGGCCTTTTAAATTTCAAGATCCAGACCAAACACTATTGAGAAAATGATTATCCAAAATTTGATACAGATGAACTTATTTAATTGAGGTGTAGTACTTTGATGACAACAATTTATGTTCTCCAGTGTGGGTTATTTTGGGTTTGGAGATTTACAGATATTTCACAGATATTTCACAGAATATTCTGAGTTGGAAGGGACCCACAAGGATCATCGAGTCCAACTCTTAACACNCTCTGGAAACTTCAGGATTTTTCTTCAATGGGATTAAATTATTTCCAATTCCTTCTTCAGAGGACTACTGCCCTATCTTCCCCTGTTAAAAGATATCTTCATAAAGTCTACAGAAATAAGTGATATTAATTTTTCAGACAATTCAATTTCAAGATTTCTTCTCTTTAAACAGATATGTATGGAAATTTGTACAAAAATTTGCAACTTTGAACAACTTGGCACAAGTTGGTAAAAACAGTTTTTCAAATTAAAAGTCCAATTCAACCTCTTCTGATTCCACGATTCATGCATCAACAAGTACACTGAACATCAGAAAAATGTTTACCTATCATAAATGCATGCAGACGTAAAATTGTTTCTAACTCAACCGCTGTCTTGAAGTTTGCTGAAATGCACAATTACCTCAAATAGAGAAGGTGAACACAAGTCAACCAACCAAATAATTGGGGTTTGTGGTGCACAAGGCAGTTCATTTTCCTCCCCTCCTGTTGCCCTCTAGTTTGCTCTCTTCTTACCAAACGGGTACATCTCATAAACAAAGCTATTACTCTTTTTCATTCTGCACTTTGAAATCCTGGGCTTGATCAAGCCTAAGAAAACCCAACTCAGAGGGAAGTTCCTTGTTTAAGTGTGGTCAAATGTGGTCAAAACAGACGCAGACATGTTTTCAGCACCAGAGAGATACAAGTCTCAGAAATAATTCAGTTTACTAACATGATCAGGTAACCTCAAAACCAAAGACTGGAAAATGTTAATTGTGGCTTTTCTCCCTAACTTGCCTTTGCTAATATGCCTAACCTTCTGCCTGTGCAAACAATGCCCCAACCAGCTCCGAGCTGCTTATTCAAAAAAAAACCCAAACCACCGCTGTGGAACTAAAAATTCAGATACTGTAATAAAGCATGTAGCAGGGACAACACACTAATACCACCGCAGCTGAGAATTCTTTCTATTCAAAACAGGATTGGCTCCTGAAGGTGCAGCCAAAGTTGCTTGTTAGTCCCATAAGCAGGCAGATCTCCTGGCACGAATACCAGCCATTCAATCCATCTTGCACTGAACGTTGCCAACAGGAGGGTTCCTACAGCTTTTTTCAGAGGAGGCTTCCTTAGCAGCATTTTGACACATCGCTTCAATTCAGAGCAACACCTGGTATTTAATTTTGAAAAGCACACACTTGCCCTAGGGATTAATAGAGAAGTACAGCGTGTTATGGAAAAGGCTATGCAAATCCAACTACAATCCACTTACAGGAGTGCAAAACAAAACCTTCATATAATCCAGGAGCTATTATCTTATTTATGTTAAAGTGCCTGTATGTTCTTTTGATTGCTTCTTTGAGGAGCCCAAGGGCAACAAAACCTCATTCAGTTGTAAAATTTAAGAATACTTAAATGCAATGTAGAGATACAAGATTTTTAATAACTAAAAGAGAACACTCCATACACTGGTATAACTTCTACATGTTAAGCACTTGCAATATTTGATAATATTACCCTTCTACTTCTAAACAATTTTCACCCCTGTGAATAAACAAACCAAAATACCATCACAAACCCCATGTTTACAAAATTATCTTACTACAGAAAAATCTTGGTTTATTGCTATTTGAAATTACAAGATTTACATGGTTCTAAATGGTTAGTTACTTCTACTTAACACAAACATGTTTCTCCAAGAAAAAAAAGCAACAGCATAATTTTTTTCATTTTTCCATACACATCTGACAGAACTTTAGAATTTGCTCATACATTATTTTTGTAACTTATCTTTAGGAGTTATCCTACCATTTAAAATTTGATCTTATGCACAAAACAAAAAAATAATCCCCTTCAGTATCTAAAGTATATTAATTAGTAGTAAGTTGGCACTAGGGTATATATCACTGCTCATTTACACCATTAGTTTTAAACAAGAGTATTAACGGCCTGCAAATTAACTCTGAGTAAAAAATAGAATTTAAGGTTCTATCTAGAACGGGTTATACTTTGTCAATGAATCAAAAAACATAAAATAAATCCATGCAGCAAGCCATAGACGCATAGTAACATACAGCATTTGTATTAAACTAGGAGCTGCTTGCAATCATTAATTCACAAATCATCCTTTGGGGATGTCCCTACCTAATCTCTCTAAAACCATCTGTTAACAATGCTGAATAGCAAGAAAGCTGCTCCAATTCTTCTTGTGCAGGATGACAGAGAGACGGTTTTGACTTAACACTCATTCTACTGGAGAACTAGGAAAATTTGTTTAATGTGTAGAAAAGTCATTACTCAGATCTCAAAAAAATGAAAGATACCATTGAAAAAGAGCAATTGATTTTCAGCTATGTCAGTAAAAAGCATCTTCCTTCAGCTACTTGACATGTTAGTCTGACTCATTTATCACAACAAAGACTAAGGTATAGAACATCATAATGCAGTAGCCAAGCTAACTCAAAGCAAATTTTGCTACCCAAGGGTCCACAGAAAAAGACGCCTGAAAACATGGTTGTTTCATGATAATGCTGCTGCTCATGTGATAAAATGTATAAGTGCAATTTTCATTGTAAAACAGAATATCATTAGTGATAGGAACGTCATTAATTATTAATGTAGCAAAATTATTTAATTTACCTCTTTAGGCTACTCTAAGGTACTCCCAGCCTCCACAGCATACCTGAAAAACCACAACTGTAAATGATTGCCTATTTCTCTTTCACTGTTTCATAACGATCTAGCTTCAACGACTAAAAAGCTGTCAATTAAAAACTAGTCTCAGTAAAAGGAAACCTGCAACCACAACAGCCAAGACATAGAATTGATACGTACTCCGACTGAAGTAATCACCTTTTCTACATCCAGGTGACAATGTCCTAAGATTAAGTCGTCTGCATAAATCAAAGAGAAAGAAAAAGGCTCCTTTAGGGGCACAGGACACCAAGCGTAGGCTGTGCAACAGTTAAGCTGCTGCCAGAAAAAGGATTTGTATGAAGTGAAAGATGCTTAACACAAACCAGAAGTTCACAACCCACAAATACCTATGGAATCACAGGGAAAGGGGCAGTGAGTAAAGGAATAATTGAAAATAATGAGGCGCAACTCTGTACCCAAGCAGCACAACATAAGCTTCCAGCACTGGACTCTGCATCCATGGCAGTTTCTCTGTGGTGCAGGATGTAAACTGGGAACAGTTTAGCAGGAGGTTCGCTTTGCTCCCTACAAGTTACAAAGCAAGTCTCTACACCACAATTCATAATTTTATTACTCAACAGCAGCGCCAAGATTCAAGTCTAAAGTGAGTACCAAATTAATTTGCATGGGAGAAAATTCTGGAAAAGGGGAGAAAACAGCCTCTCAAGCTTGCTAGTTACCGAGATTCTTAAAGTAACGAGAAACAAAGACTAAGTCTCATGAAGCATTTTAAAAGAAGTGCACTTGGATCTTTTATTTTTTCTCAGATGCACTGAGTAAAGCAATTAGTTTAAGACAAATATGGATCACCCTTTTTCCAAAAAAGGATTTTCTCATCCCCCAAGAAGAGCCATAAGGGGCAACACACAAGCCCTGGCACCATACTCGAGTAACAACAGCCAGCAGCATAAGAACCCTTTAGCACCTTAGACATACAAAAGGGAAAGACCTAGAGGTACCAAAAAAATGCCCAGTGAGACAAGGCAGGCAAGGGACTTGCTGGAACAAATCTGTCAGTGCATCTGCTGCTTGGGAGTTGCAAATAAGTTGAAATGGATCTGAGTTTGAAATGCATGCTGTAGGTCAGAAAATGAATGAGACTATGCATATTCCTTAATTTTATCAATGTCCAGACAGTATATGAGATGCCTCTATTTAGACTCTAAATGAGAAAGAAAGAGTGCATTTCATTCACAAGTTCAAAAGTAGGCATGTGGTGAGCCTGTACTGCAATACAATCCTATGGCTACAGACATTCCAACATCAGCTTATATACAAGACTGATGCATGATACAGAGAGAAAACAGATAGGAACAACACAATGGTGTTCCCCCCACCGTGTTTTTGTAGACTTCCAAGAATAAAGAGCTAGTGACATCAAGTTAGAAGCCTAACAATGCCATTAACATAGGACTCTCTGCTTTACAGCTGTTAGCAAACAAAACATTAAGACAAATTCATGGCTATATTATTCCCAAGATTACTAGTTTTGATACTATTAACCTCAAAAGAAACAAGCATTCATTGAAAGGCATTATGTGTATGTCAGTCACTTATCACATACACCTCTAACATTGCATAAGGCCAGTATTGGTGCCACACATGTACAACACAAACAAAATAAGTTTTGTGAAGCAACTTTGCTACATCCAGAGGAAATATTCTTCAGTAAGGAGACATACTAAGGTTCACATCCACAGGTACACTGAAAAACTGAATGCGAGTTGCTGTTCAGAGTTCTGCTGCTACTGGGTACAACATGAGCAACCTAGTAGTTTCCAGTCACCTCAGATTCACAAAACGGGTAAGATTGGTAAGGACCACAGCGAGTCATCCAGTCCAACTCCCCACTGAAGCAAGGTCATCCTAAAGCACACTGCACAGAATTGCATTCAGTCCGTTCTGGAATATCTCCAGTGAAGAAGACTCCACAACCTCTCTGGGCAATCTGTTCCACTCACACAGTAAAGAAGTTATTTTTCACATTCAGTTGGAACTTCCTGTGCATCAGTTTCTGCCTGCTGCCCTTTGTTGTTTTGCTTGGCAGCACTGAGAAGAGCCTGGCTCCATCCCCTGGATATTCTCCCTTCAGATACTTAGACATTGATGAGATCTCTCAGTTGTCTCTTCTCAAGGATGAGCAGGCCCAGCTCCCTCAGCCTTTCATTGTAAGAGAAGCACCAGTCATCTTTGTTGCCCTCCCCTGAATTTGCCTCTGTTGAATTTCAGAAGGTTCCTCTCTCCCCATCTCTCTAACCTGTCAAGGTCCTTCTGAAGGGCTACACAGCTCTCTGGAGTATCAGCCCCACCTCCCAGCTTTACCTTTAGTGAATCCATGCTAATTACTCCTGAACCCCATCTTGTCATCCATCTGAACAGAAACAGAACAAGGCACTCCATCACCTTCCCAGGGACTGAGGTGAGTCTGATAGGCCAGTAGTTCCCTGGGTCTCCCTTCTTGCCCTTTTTCAAGACTGAAGTGACATCTGATTACCTCCAGTTCTCACAGACCTCTCCTGACGACCATGATCTTTCAAAGATAGTCTGAATGGCCACACTGTGGAATCTGCCAGGTCTCTCAGGACTTGTGGAGGCACCTCATCAGGGCCCATGGACCTGTGGATGTCAAGTTTGCCTAATCCTCCTTAAACAAATTAAAGCCTTCCAACATTTCTTTACCCTGGTCTTTTGGGTCAGAGATTCCTCAGGGCTGGTCTTGCCAGTAAAGACCAATGCAAAGAAGGCATTAAGTAATAGCCTTCTGAGTTCTCCGATACCAAGGTCCCCCCTCCATTTAGGAACAGGCCCACATTATCCCTAGTTTTCCTCTTGTTATTGATGTATTTGAAGAAGCTATTGGAGAACACCTAAGTCAATGAACCCACAAAACAGCTTCCCCAAAGGTACAGCTAGCCCACATGCAAAATTTAAAGACCAGCATCATGGAACAGTAGTATACTGAACTCTGTATCTACAGTTTTACCTACTTCTTAAATCTCTCTCTCGCATGCAATCTCCTGCTTAAAACTAGACCAACAGTGCGAAGGTTTGGGGTAAATCAGGGGCTGAGCAAAAAAAAAAAAACCAAAACAACAAACCACTCCTCCCCAGGTTTGAAAAAAGTAAAGGAAAGTGTGGAAAATATAAATTATTCACTTTAATAAATGCACAAGCCAGGATACAATAGTATTAAACAGCAATAACTATTGTTATGAGAGAAAACCTGAGATACACCTCAAGTCCTGTGATGTAGACAATCCTGAGGGAAAATTCAAGACATCCTACAGTCCTGTGATGAAGAGTCCTGCAGAACTCAGCCAAATTCCAGCAGACAGCCCCAGAAGAAACTTTTCTCAGAGGCCCAAAGAGTAGCTGGAGCTTGGGGTGCTGATGACTGGAGGCACTCGAGGGAAAGCAGGAGATATCCAGGGAAAATCCCAGGACAGGGGAATTGCAGGTGCACTCTCTCTCTCTCTCCTAAAGCCGGGTTGCAGCAAGGAAACGTACAAGGAAACAAACCACACGAAGCTCTCGCGGAAGTGGAGCACCCTCCCCAGAGGTGTCCTTCTCAAGCTTTATATACTGCAGCTGTGGGAGAGAGTGTTAACAAGCCTAAAGGCTCTGCAGCTGTGACCCGAGTATTCCGGGAGTATTGCTGGAAATTTCCTTCTCAAGCTGCTGCTTCTGGTTTTTCCTCTTCCAGAGAGAGAGGGAGAGAGAATGACCTTGGTCACTAAGGATCAGCATCCGCAACAAAATTCCCTCAAAGACCGAAGCCAAAGCACAAAGATATGGAATATATATATACACAATGGAATCACTCTAGGACAGACAGTTAAGGTATAGAGGTTGCCCAACACTTTTACATTGCAAATCAACACAAAAAAAGTAGGAAGAAGTAGTGGACACCTGAATAAACATGACATATTGACAAAGACTCGACACAGCGTTTGCTACAGGAATTCCTGCCTCACAAAACCATCAGATTTCTCTGCAGACATGATCAATTACATGGATAAAAAGGCACTCTGCTGAAAGAAAACTAGGAACCAAAGTCCATACCGTTTCAAGGGACACTAAGCAAGTCTCTGAAAGAAACAGCAGAACCCTCTTTGTGTGAGTATTTAACTCATTAAGAGACAGAATGAGGAGAAGGAAGGTGAAGAGCAGCAGAAAGTAAACAACTGCTTACTTTAATAGAGGGAGATGACCAATACAGTTTTACATAGAAACCTGCACTGCAACATAAAGAGGGAGGAGAGATAAGCAAACTTCCTGTCAGATCATCTTTCCAGCCTGTCCATCTGTCCAGCAGCCCTGTCCTCTACAATAGCAGGCGCTCCCCAACTAGCTTTATAATTGACCAGAAAAAGAGAAGAGAAAAGGTTACAGACTATATACAGATCTCTAGCTTAACGCACAATGGCTATTCTAGAGCCATGCCTTAAGTCTGAAAGCTGCATCAATGAGCTTTTCACATATGTAAGAAAACATCAGCTGTTAGTTCTTCTTTTGGCTCTAATATTTAACTCCAGAAACTTCTGGAAAACCAGAATACTGACAGAACATTATGCAATGTTATACGTGTAACATTTACTGAAACGGGAATCACTTTAGCTAGCTTTGGAGAAAGCAGGGAAATGATACCATAGTAAAGAACAGGTTTGTTTTAGCCACCTCAAGGCATGTACCACCGCTACCTTATGCAGAATCCAAGACTGATAACAACAAAATTTAGAAGCATTGATATCATGGGCATGAAGTCAAAATGAAGAAAAGCTTAAGAACTTTTATTTTGGCCTGCATATGTCAAGCAAATTCTAAAACCCCTGACAGGATGGCCTATACCAAGAAAATTGGAAAAACATGTTCAGTAACATATGGGCACGCAATCGTTCTCCAAAGTGCCTATGACAAAACAGGCTTCCTGAAGGTTGAGCAGCCAGCTGTACTCACACTGGTTTGCACTCCAGATTCTGGAGGATAGGTCACCTTCAACTGTGAAAACTGACTTTGTTCTTTTGGGAATATAGAAGCACAGAATGATTTGGGATAGAAGGGACCTTAAGGATCACCTAGTTCCACTCCTGCTCTGCAAAAGGCAGGGATGCCTTCTGCTAAACCAGGTTACTCAGAGCCTCATCTAGCCTGGCCTTGAACACTTCCAGGAATGGGGTAGCCACAGCTTCTCTGGAAAACCTGTTCCAGTGTCTCACCACCCTCATAGAGAAGATGTTTTTCCTAACATCTAATCTAAACATATCTTCTTTCAGCTTAAACCCATTCCCTCTTGTCTGATTACTACATGCTTTTGTAAAAAGTCCCTCTTCAGATTTCTTGCAGATCTTTAGGTTCCGGAAGGCTGCTTCAAGTCTCTCTAGAGCCCTCTCTTCTCCAGGCAGACAGAGCTCAAAATTTCTCTTTTTCCCAAGCACCTGACTATGAACATTGACAAAAACCTACTGTGCAGTTTCTCAGAATGTTTCCTTAGAACAGATCTAGACAGACAAACTCCTATGGATGTGAAGATACTTGACTGCTGCTAGACTAGCAAACAGGTACATAATGGCAGCTGTGGAAGTCATGGTGGAACCACAACCTGGAAAGTGCCTTTTGCCTGTCTCTGCCTTTCCTCAACTATTTAAATTACTTGTTTTAAAGTGAGTCAGCACTGACCACTTCAAACACCCTTCCTGACTTGTGTTGCCAAAACTTTCCATAAAGAAAAAAAGTGACAAAATAATTAGACTGGAAATGGGCTGCAGCAGTAAAGCAGTTGCCTAGATTTTTAAAGAACACTATACAAATGATATATGGAACACTGAAATAAAGGCACGCATCCAGAAGAAGAAAATTCTACTTATTTTAAAGAAAATTGTGGTATTTGACCCCAGAACCATGTTTTCCGAACCGCATGCCACATGCTTCACAAAATACTGTACAATGATTCTTTTCACAAAACAGTTATGCAGATAGTGAAAAAGAAGTGCTAGCAAATACACTTAATACTGCAGCTTAAATCTGTCATCTTCTTTCGAAATTTGTGGCATTCTTAGAATTGGGCTACATCAGAGTCTGAACAGACCCTAAGAGTAATTCCTCCTGGTGGGAAAACAGGAATGCTGATAACAAATACACACTAGTGCTGATAACAAATATACTCTGTTCCAGCATAGTTTATAAGGAAAAATATTTTTACAAAAACAAGTTGCAAAGCTCAATTAAAAATAATCAAAACCAACAACTCTCATGTTTGCCGAGTAAGAACAAGCGGTCAAACACATGTTTGTAATATTACAATCAGGAAAACGTACTGTACAGTACATGAATTTAAATAAGAATCAATGCATCTTTTATTTTTTCCTTAAAGAAAAGATTCAGCTCCACGAGAGATTGAAAGTGAGTTTGTCAGACAGGGCACCTTTTGTTTCCTCTTTGCTTAAAACAAGTAGTGAAAAGCAGTAGCAACATTCTGACTATTTTTTTCAGTAGTATACAAGTATCACATGGCGCTTCTCAGCTTTTAACAAAAGGGTAAACTGTGAAGTTAACTTCTCAAGAACAAAGCCCTTTGCAAGCCTATTTAGTACAAGAAGAAAAACTAAGTCCTGAAGGTTACTGCAATACACAGCACACGCAGAATCTAAAAACAAATTCTGAGACCAAGTACTCTATAAACATCATTTTGCATAAAATCGCAAACCACGCCAGCCAGTGGGATCTGTACTGAAAAATCTAGACGAAATGGTGCAGGCAGAACTGATAAACCACTTCAGTAAGTGGGGAATTTCACCAGGCAAGCATAGGGAGCTGCTGCTGACACCATCAGCAACATCAGCCTGGATCTGAACAGAGCTCAGACTTCAGCTGCAAGGGAACAGGATTGTCTGGAGAGCTTCAGCAAGAAAACAGTAAGCTCTGAGTGTTCACAAACGCTCAGACACCTTACACTGTATGCAGAGGAAGTGAAAGCCACTTACTTAACCCTTCTGGAAGATGCCATCACAGGTTTTGTGGCCAGTGAAAAATTATCCACGACACATTACATGTGCCACAATCTCACAGAGAAGACCATCGTTATTAAAGAGTATTCCAGACAAATAAGAATGTGAACATCCTTCCACTTAAATATGTTAAAAGAGGTTCCTAAAAGACGTCTCCGTATTTTACCTCCGTTGTTTCAGAACTGGGAAATTCATTTACCTTTATTTTGCCTTCGAACAAGTGGTTCAATCCCTCCAATGGGCTTTGCCGAACTGACTGTGAATTCTCCAAACACAAAAATAAATATACACTACCATGATAAATACAGAAACACAATTATCCATCACAAATACTTCCTGCAGCCCAGCAGCACAAATGTAAAAGAAGGGTTACCAGAGTTTGTTTACCGATGGTCTCTGACGGTATAAGCACGACTTGACCTCACCAGGCCAAGTTATTTTTATTTGGCTGTTACATATTGCCTAAAATTTTGTACAGATACGCTTTTACTTGCTAACTTTAACGATCAGTGCTCAAAGCATGAGAACCCTATACAGGAAACATTGTGCTCTTTTCCTACATAATATTTCGAGAAAGAAAATTTTATTGTGTCAAACGCCAGTTTTGTAACTAAATGTCTGAAAAAAACCCCAACAAAACCCCCACCAACGCCAAAGTGGTTGGCATAAAATTACTTAGCATTCCACAGGAAATCCCGATTTTTATTTTTTTAAAGGTCATTTAGCACTTTGTGGGATATGCTAAGAGGCCACTCGGGCACGTTTTGCGTATTTGACTTTCTGGGGAATCAGACGCTACCCTGGGGTGCTGTAGGAGCTCCAATCAATGCAACGCTCAAGCCAGACCGCGAAAACACAAAGCTCCGCCAAAGCCCCTGGAAGACGAGCGCTCTCGCCAGCGCCAAGCAAGGCAGGAGGAAAAAAGCGCGCTCCCAGCAGGCGGGAGGTTCGGGAAGCCGGGAGCCCTCGGGCAGCGCCTCCGTCCGCCACCCACCGCGACGTCCCGGGGCTCGGACCGCCGGCGGCACCGCAGCGCCCGGCGTTACGCAACGCTCCCCCGCGACCTTGCGGGGAACTTGGGAGCCCGTCTCAGGGAGGGACGTGCGAGCAGCATCCCCCGCACGCCCCCGCTCCGGCACCAGCTCCCGGCCGGCGGGACCTCGGCGCCGAAGGGCAGGAGGGNCGCGCTCGGCCCCCTCCCCCGGCGGCCCCTTCCCCGCCCCTCGGGACGGGGTGGATTTAAAGCGGCAGCTCCCGCTTCCCGCCCGGCCGCCGAGCGGGGCTCTGGGGGCTGCTGCCTCCCTCCGCGCCCCTCCTTTCCTTCGCCTGCACCTCCCAGCAGCCGGAGGAGGAGGAGGGGGAAGAAGCCGGGACTGGTCCAGCCAGCACCGCTCGCAGCGGGAGTTTCCCCGCTGGTCTGGCCCGGGGCAGGCCGGCGGGTGCAGGCGAGAGTCCGTGCCCGAGTGGGGAAAGTGGAGTGGTTGGTCCCCAGGGAGGCGGGAGTCCGGGCTGGGAACTGGGCTCAGGCTGCGGCGGCACCGGCTGGAGCGAACCCCGGCAAGGGCGATCCCGGTCGGGACGTGAGGGTCGCGGGGTGGGGGCCAGGGAGAGGCAGCCGAGGAGCCGCTTTCTTCTTGTGGCGGGCTGCAGTCACGGTTCGCGTATTCTGTAGCTTCGGAGGGGCTGATGAGGTGTCTCGAACCAAACGCCATCAGCTTCTCTCTTAGCAGCCTCACGGCCAAAGGGGAAAGGCTTCTCCTGGCTTTGAGTGATTTGTATTCCATACCTGGCATATGGGCTGCTCTCAGAGAACAGCTGTCATGGGTATCCAAATTTGCCCAGCCCTGGTGCTAAAGCAGAACATCTATGACCGATATAGCAAGAAGGCTAAAGCAACCCCAAGGAATAAAAGTGGTTTGGTTTGTATCGGCGGTTTGAGTGTTTGGGATTTGGGGTTTTTTCTGCTTTGGTTTGTTTTGAATGGCTAAACTCACTTTTCCACATTACTTAGTAGCCTGTATTGGAAAAGTATCCATACATGGATGCTTACAGATCTGATTTGGCCAAATGTATTCGGTAGGGCTGATTCTTTTACAGGCTCGTCTGCACAACATTGTGGAAAGGGAATGGAGCTCCTCTAGATGTGATCCAAACCACTAAGGTGCAAAACACATCCAGCCCAACACAGGAGTTGCTCAGTGCAGTGCTGTGTGTGGGCTGGCAAGCCCTTCATAGCATCTGGGGCACTAAATCACTCTAACATAACTTTGTACGTACTTGGTTTCTTAGTCGGAACTGATGATTTGTGTTTGACTGCTCGGCTCTGGCACAACACAACTCTGTAGCCATATCTTGTGCTTTCTTATGTTTTACATCAAGGACATTGTATCATGTTGTGCCTTCAGAAAGATTTCTGACCCTTTTGCACAAAGCATCTTGGCTACAATTTTGAAACACAGACATAAGATAAAGGATAATACATATTTGTTGTCCTTTGGAGTCCTGTGGAGTTATCCATATTTATTAAAGAAGAAAATTGCCAGAGCTGCAAGTATAACCCTAGATAACGATATGACCCTATTCCTAGCTCTTCAGGAAATTGGTTTCCAACATGGCCTCATATTTTCAAAAATGACATCTTACATAACATCAGGTGTTACAGGAAAGAACTGAAGGCTCAAACCTGCCATGGGAAAAAACCCCAAAACATCTGAATGATGGTGTAGACTTGAAATAAATGCTAGTCATGCTTGACCAAAGTGGTTTAGAGCCCACTTGAGACTTGTTTTTTTTGTTTTTCTGCTAAACTTTGCATGCAGCATTTTTCATTCTTTTTCAGGTAATTTGTTTTTCTTTTACTTCTCAATACTCAGATTCTAAGCCTTGGCAGCAATTGTTATTTTCTTTTACCTTTTGGTAGAGTGCTGAGGGCAGCTGTGGTTGCAGCCTCCCCAGGACTGTAAACTGGTACCAGGGACTTCTGGATCATATGATCTGAAGCATCCACCAGAGAAAGTACAGTCGGGTCTCCTATACCATGGTACCACGGTCTTAGTCATGTCCCGTGAAGCCTGCCTTCCATGTTGATTGGCAGCTCATTAATATGCAAATTTGCCCAGAATCCTTGCAGGACACCCCCCGACCCGAGAGTTTTGGCACTGCCTTGCCATGTGTTAGTGTTTGTGTCAGTGCTTTCTGGTGCCTGCAGCCACCCCACACCAGGAAAAACACCTTTTCTGCTCAGCCGGGAACACAGGTGCGGGCAGCTGCCTGTGCTGCTGTCCCGGCAGTCCCAAGGGGAGCAGGGAGAGATGGTGTGGCCACGAGGGGAAAGGGGGGAGGCCGGGGCAGCCCGGAGCAGAGCCAAGCGGGGCTGGGGCAGCCTGGAACAGCTGGGGCAGAGCAGTGCGCCCGTGGTCCATGGGGCATGGCGTGGGGGTTGGTTTGAATATTCATGACTGTCTAATTTGAATATTCATGTGCGTCAGGTTGCACATGCAAAGTCCTAAAACGGGCCTCCTTAATTGCTGAAAAATCATGCCACTAAGATGTGAAGCCACAGTATGGGGGGCATGAAGTGGAAGAGGCCCGACTGTATTGGTAATACTAGGGAGAAGTGCATTCCTTTGCTCTCTTCCCCTTGTTATTCTGACTCACTGACTATTTTATGAATACAGTATTGTCTGATATAAATTAACTACATCAACATCTACAAGCACAAATCCACAATTCACATCAGAAATTAACTAGAAGCAGATGCACGCTTGGATAGTTTATAATTTGGCAATTTGTGTCACTTACTTTCAAAGACAGCTGCCTGTCATCTTCAACACAACAGCAAATCAGATGTGCCAGGGATGACATTTTTCTAACTCAAAGCAGAGTTAGGATCAAAGGTTAATAATTAATTTTAAAGATTGTAGATTCTCTCTGAGAAAGAAGACAAGTTTAGTATAAAAGACAGTGGCAAAAATAATCTTAAAATTTTTTCCTAGACTTACTGGACTAGCCATGCCTTTCTGCAGACAGAAGTCCCGTTCCAAATCGACTACCACTCTCTTTTACTTGCTTCCATTTTGTTTTCACTAGCGAAGCAGCATTAGTGGGTGGTGCTAGGATAACACTGTCTAGTTCTCACACTTCCCCTCCTCAGGTGCTTCCAGTTTAAATGTGGAAACCACATGCTCTGCTTCTAGAATCCTGTGCTAGGCAAACAGAATGAATGTTATGATGTTTTTAATGTAACGCAATTGAAAAACTCCAGCATGCTGCAGACTCACATCTTTGAAGACACCTTGAGGAGATCTTCAAACATCATAGCCTGGAGCTTAATTGTGCTTTTTAATTATGTTAAGACAATTTGGATGAGCTAGAGTGATAGATTGCAACCACACCTTTGGCATGCCAATACATACCTCTGAGGGAGCACACTATGCAATGCACATCAGTAGAATATTTTGCATATTATCATCTTCAGCCCACAAGATGGATTCTGCAAAGCAATAGCCCTCATGTCCCTCATGCCTATAGGACGTGAGGACCACCCACTGGCCATGGCAGTCTCAAGTTACCACTTGTGTTATCATTGTTTAACTCTGCTTTAAGTCTGAAAAGCATTTGAAGTATAGAGAACAACAGTAATGCCTAATGGACTATATTTCTAACCTCATAACTTTGCCAGTGGGCAAGGGGAAGGAAGTGATCCATATTCTCATAGCATTATGAACATGTTAAACTGTTCTTTCTTGTGTTGTTTCCAGACTTAACTCAAGGAGGTGACGCCTGCTCCTCTGTCCATGATCCCCCACAAGCTTGGGTTCTGTGATGGTGGCAGGTTCCCATACAGAAGGTAAACCAGTTTTCCTTCATCAAGCTCTTTATTGTTCCTGTCTGAAGCATCTTTTGTAGGAGACAACATTACTAGCCAGCACAGTGCTGCGCTGAAGTACTCTGACAAAAGTTACATCCCCCCTGCCCTGACAATGACAGTGCTCCTAAAAAGGGTGCTTGTTTTGAACCTCTGTGCATAGTTAGCATGGTTAGACTGTGGCATGTGCATAGTTAGACCATGGATGCTGGCCTCTTGGCTTTGATTAGAATTACATGAAATGTACTAATGTGTGTACTAAGCAGATTTTATGCTGCCTGTGCCATGGCTTGTTTGAAAATGCTGTCAGTCAGCCTCAGTTTGACGGAGTAAGTGGCACCTGCTCTTACCTTCTAGCTAAGTTGTGTGTGTGTTTCTTGGTCTGTTTAAACCAAAAGAAGATGGGTAACACTTAAACAGTTTAAATTAAGCTTTTGCTAATCTGGTAATTTTGACCATCATAAGATCAGTGATGACAACAGAAACTTCTTCCACGTGAAGAAACCTTCCTTAGGTTCACAAGGATGGTGAAAGGACTGGAGAACAAGCCCTGGAGCAATTGCGGGAACTAGGGTAGTTAGGCCTGGAGAAGAGGAGGCTCAGAGGCGACCTCATTGCTGTTTACAGCTACCTGCAGGGAGGTTGCCGCCAGGTGGGTGCAGATCTCTTCTTTCAGGCTGACAGCACCAGAACAAGAGGACATGGCCTTAAGCTACACCAGGGGAGGTTTAGACTGGATGTTAGGAAGAGTTTTGTCACAGAGAGAGTGATCCCTCAGTGGAATGGTCTGCCCAGGGAGATGGTGGAGTCACCATCCCTGGAGGTGTTTAAGAAAAGACTGGATGAGGAGCTCAGTGATGTGGTGTAGATAATGGGATGAAGGGATAAGGAATTAAGTCATTATATTTAAAAAAAAAAAAGATGACATGACCCTGAGATTAGTGTAAGGGTTGTGGGCTCAATCCCTGTATGGGCATTCACTTAGGAGTTGGACTCAATGATCCTTGTGGGTCCCTTCCAACTCAGAATATTCTGTGATTAGGAAATGGGTTGTTCTGTATGTGATGTTGAGTCACTTGCAACAAAGGAAACACCATTTAATCAGTCAAGACAGATTTGAACTTGTGAGCTGTGAAGAGAGCCCTATCAGCTTCTGTCCACAATGAGCTGTTGGCCTAGGAAGCACAAACTCCAGGGACAGCAAGGAAATAATGGTAAAGGCCATTGATTGTATCAGAGGGCTTTTCAGTAAATTTTGATAATGAGCACTTTTCCCACACATGTTTATAGTGAATGATGTAAGACATAGGAATTAGCTGAATTAATAATTTTAGGGATGAATTCCAAGGGGTAATTTATCCTCCCTTAAAGAGCATCCCAAATATCCAGGGGTGAGAGCAAGCCATGCCTCCTTTGCTTCCTTATCTCCTATCTGCAGTCTAGAAAGCAGAGCTGAGTGGGCTAAATGTCGGATTGCTCCCTTTCTCCTTCCTCCAGGTGAGATTAAAGTTATAGCAGTGTGGGAGGGGAAAGCACATCAATCATCTTTCCCGATGAAATTTAGAAATCCACTTTAAACCTTTCCTTTGATTACCTCTAGTTTCCTCTAGAACTTGACAAAGTCATATTTCTTTTTGTTTCAGTGGGGGTGTTTTGCAGGCAACTTGTGAAATCAGTAGTTTTAAAGAAAGCTAAAAATTTTAGGCTTTTGAGAAGTGTCAAAAGATGGGAGACAAGCATTGCATGAAATATCTAATCCTGTATTAGTCGTTATTACCTCCAAAGTACGTTACACTTCTTTATAAAACCAATCAATCATTTAAGTTTACTTCATGCCCCATAGTAAAATACTTTGCTTTTCAAAGACTGCATTACTTTTTTTTCATGGAGCACATTTTATGTGACTATAGGGTGACTATGTTTTTTTACCATTTTGTGAATTTACTAGTTTCACAGTGAGATTGCAACAATTATCACAGAAACTGTGAAGAAGAGGGGCTATAAAAGTAATGTGTAGACATATCTGAAGGACTACAAGCTAGTGTTTGTTTTTATTCTGAATGTTTTTCCAGAACACTTGAGTGCCCATGAAGCCAGGGAATGATCTCAAGCGCTGTCTCCCTTTTTGTTTACAGGGTGGTGGATGTCAAAATCTGCAGTAAGAAATGGCTATTTGGCCATGCTACCAAATGTGGTACACCTCCAAAACACTTCTGTTCCCTAGTACTCTGGAAAATGAGGTACCTTGTTCGGATGGTCAGATTCTCATAGTCCATCATTGCTTGACTGGCTCCTTTACTTAAGAATACAGTTACCCATGCTAATTCTCCAAGACATTTAAGGACTCAGTATGATCCATCAACCCAGCACCATCATAATGAGAAGCAGTTTTTGAGGATACATCTTGCCATAAAACCTGTGTTTCATTTGACATGTTGAATGCAAAGAATACAGAAGCTTTAGTCAACCTATCAAAATTAAAGAAAAATCATTAAAGTCAGGATCTGAAGAAAATATCCTACATTTTCACTGAGGTTTCCTACCCAAGCTACCTGCAGCAGATGTGTCTGAGGTAGGGAAGAGTGAGAGAACAATTTTCAATCCTGTAAGACTTTGCTTTTTTAATGATAATATGTGACTTTAGTGGCAAGGAAAGATGTATACTGGATAACATATAATGGATACTGCTAGAGTTGCCCAAGATTTTCCATTGTAAGACCCATGCTTTTGGTTGTTTAGAAATGTGCTGACCTTCAGAACTTCCATGTTGTTCTCCAAGAGGTATTTGTCTCAGAATGTGGTGTTGTTTTATTTTCCAGAAGAAATTACCTTGAAATTAAAAAAAAAAAAATAGTTAGAAAACGTGAGGTTAGGGGAAAAAAAGCATTTATCAAAACTGCATAATTCTTACCATTGTTTTGCTGTGGTCTAGGCTGACCCACAGAGGTGGAATTTAATGACATGTAAATGATATGGGACAATCAAAGAAATGCTCTCTGTACACTGTGTATAAGTATTTCAAAATTTACCTGAAGAATACATTTGTGAAAACATCTTTTTATACGATTTGAAGAATTACTACCAAGTAAATCTGCAACCTCCACATACATTGAAGGGGACTGTTTTTTTGAGAGCTTAGAATAGGGACCAAATGTAAGGAGTAGGAATAAATGAGAGTAGGACAGGGTGAAGGAGAGCACAGCGAGAGACAGTAAGGGCCAGGCTGCAAGGGTAACATGTAACAGGAAGCAAGTGTTGTGCTAGTCAGAGATTTTGGTGTTCTCCAGCTTCAGGGACTACCTTTGCCAGGTCTTATCTGTGTGACAAGTTGATCTTAGTGGTCTTAGAGGTCTTATCCAACCTAAATACCTAATTCTTTGATTCTATGACAGTGTCAAGGTTTGAGGCAAATTTGGGGCTGAGCCAAAGAAAAACAAAATAAACCACCCCTCCCCCTCACCAGGTTCGGGAAAAAAACCAAGGAAGAGTGTGAAAAGTATAAACTATTTACTTTGGTAAACAGACAAGATACAACAGTGTTAAACAACAAAACCTGAGATGTCCCACAAATCTGGT
>WEKX01028187.1:458941-498218 GCA_013390025.1 Pitta sordida
TGCCGCTTCTCAGTTTTTGAATTTTTTTTTCTTCTCGTCTTCTGGACAGAGAGAGAAAACGACCTTGGTGTTGCTAAGGACTGGTATTCACAAGCCAAAACACAAAGATATGGAATATATACACACCACCCTAGGACAGACAGACAGGGACTTGTGACTGCTAGAGAGGTATAACCGTACTGCAGGAAAAGCTGAAGCTGCTGTTTAATTAAGCCTGGTATTTTTTCCATTTATTTAGAATTTACTGGTGCGGTCCTTTAATACCTGTTACAGTTATAACCCCTCATTTGCAAGAAACAGGTCATGTCAGAGGTCTCGCAGAACATCAAACTCGCAAATACGTGCAGGTCATTACTATGCACGCACGCCATGCCCATCACTCCACTCCCAACCAATCAGGAGCACTGGGGAACCTCTTCAACTCCTCCCCATGGGTTCTCAAAGCACAGGGGAGGAAAGAGAAGCATTTCTGCACCCTGTCTGCCTTGGGAGACACCCCCGAGAATCCCTGGACTTCTCTTCGGCCACGCTGTCATTTCCGCATCTGCAGCCAGGGCCAGGCTGCTGCGACTGCGTGTGCTCACACGGCCCTGCTGGCAGAGCAAACCTCGCGCTGCTCCTCCCCTACTCCCCATCCCTGGTGACTGGCCCCACGCCGTCCCGGCCCCACGTCATCCCAGCAGCCGCCACTGTGTGTGCTCGCCCTGCGTCTACGGCTGGGATGGGGTGTCCCTGAGCTCTGCTTGGCATTCTTGCGCTGGGTCTCAGTGGCCGCCTGGGGCATACTGCGGTGTGACCCTTCCACTGTAGGGACTGGGCACGGAGACACACAGGACTGGCTCAGGGGCCAGGGCATGGTGCTGCAAGGCTCTAAACGCCATTGTGAGCTGGAAAAACTGCGTGCCCTCCCTGCACAGCCAGCCCCGTCCCACCCCATAGGGACCTCTGGCACCGCCCCCCAGCGAAGCAGAGGCACTGTGCATGCATTGGCCGGGGAACCTCGCAAATCCCTGAAACTGAATTGCAAGAAATTTTCCTTGCAAATCCGTGGGGTTGTAATGGAGGGGTCGCAATGCAGCGGGGATATACTGTACTGGTATATGGACTGGAGTCTAACATAGACATTGATGTCACAGCTTTTGGAGGTGAAAAGTCTCATTGGTTTAGCTTCAGCTGTGAATTTGGCCTTATTTCAAAAGGGCATTTGAAAAATACAGTTTCAACCTCAATAGTAGAATAGTAGAGTACAGGACCCTTTTCAGATTAACACTCTATAGGCTTATTAGTGTGTTACTCTACTCTTCAAAATTCAGTGCTGCTGTAACATATCAGGCAAAATCACCTGGATGATCAGTTTCTAGATGCTGAGAAAAAATTTGGGTTTTTTTGCTTGCAGTCTGTGAAGTTCTTCTTTCAAACATATATATTATTCAAAGAACTATGGCTAAGGCTTATTCATTCCATCTAAGACCTTGTTCTAAACAGGAACTAGGAGTTTTAGAAGAAGGCATGAGCCTTGCAATACACAGATACATGATAATCATCCCTCATGAAAGTCTTAAACTGACCTATAGCTAGGATTTGGGATAAGTTTTTGAGGCCAAATCTTTTCCCTCTTTCAAATCTGCTATTATCCTAGTACTGAGTGGTATCTTGGGGTTGTGGAGGTTTTTTTCTTTTATTAAACTGTTCCTATGGTTTATAAAATAAATATGAAGGATTAAAGGTTTGAAGAAATCTCTAGCCTGCAAAATCTTTAAGAGCATTTGCCACCTAGCAACAGCCAGGAACGTGCATTTCCTTCAAACAATCTGCAATTGTGTGATTCAGAAGAAACCTCCATAGTGTTTATAGCTGCAATTGTAACTTATGTAGGAAGGGAAAATGCAGCAAAAGGCTCTGGTTACATCACTGACAAAAGGATTTCATTACCATAAGAAGTTCCTAACAGGGTGACAAATAATCAAGATTAAAAAGAATGTGTGAGACCAGCAGAAAGGGAAACAATGATGTTCCTATTATAGCTGTGGCCTTTGCTATAAATGTTATGTCAGCTTTTTCATTTTGAATTGTGCTGAATAACTTGGTGATTTTAATTCATCAGCAAATGAATACCTAGATTAGAAGCTATTTTCTTTTCAAATGTGCATTGGCTAACTTAGTCATGCAATAAATACCACATTTCTTTAAAAGTGTGTATTATTTTATAGGTATTGTTTATAGATGGTAATGATTTAAAACCATGGATACTCTGTTAGTTTGCACAGATATGTGAGGAAAGTATGGGAATTATATGAGAGGAAGAGTAATTGCAACATGCATGAGCTGGCTGGCTATCAAAATCCCATTGGTCTGCGTTTGGTGATGCTAATGACATAGTAGGGAAAAATTATACAGATGCTAATGCTCATGGGTTCTATTTAGATGATTCTCATCCGTAAGCCTTTGCAACATCTGAGAATATACTTTACTGGGTAGCAGTTATCCCAGTTGCTCTGTTTTCCTCCTTCCCCCCTCCCCCCGCCCTGTGTTGGGGATATGTAAGGACACTGCATGTTTTGTACCTCCCAGACCTCTGAACCATTGACACTTGTTACGGTGTTTTACCCATGTGACATTGTTAAATTAACTTGGATCTGTTCTAAAAAGAAAAAGAGCAGTTTCTAGACTTATGTTCATAGCCTTACTTAAAATTCCTTATTAACAGGGTACTAAAACCCACTTTGTTTCAGTATACATTCTTTTTAAAACATGCATTATACTATCTCAGTTAACAAACCAACTTATGCCCAACCAATATGCAATACTAGTAAAATACTTCTAATGCCAGAAGATAGATGAAGTATTGTTGTTATCCCCTTACAGGCAGCTGGTAGGATTCAATTCTGCTTCTGGCAGCAAGAGAGTACATGCTGAAGTATCAGAATTGGAGCAGAAAATTGTAAGTACAGCTGAAATGGAAGGGGAAGCGGCAAGCTATTGCCAAGGGAGCACAAGCATTTTTTTAAATAAGTACAGTCCATGAATTTATATTAAGTAGTTAAAATTTCAGAAAACATAATGTAAATAACTGAAAATATAGAAGCCTCTCTTTTTTGTCATGTTCAAAGTACTAAAAGCATTTCTTAGAACATGAAATTTGTACTGAATTACCAGTGCAATATCAGCCAGTTTTGGAAAACATCATGATGTAGACAGGCTGTAATAGGCAAAAGTTTTGACAGCAAAATGAGTTGTTGGAGTGTAAGGAGCATGTTGACAGAATGGTTTTTTTTGCAGTACTCACTAACAGTAGTCTGACCTGGCAACTCTTCCATTGATGGACATTGGTGTGATGCCGGATGAGGACTGCACGTCCAGGTGTGCTCAGGACACTGTACATGTTCCTCTAATAGGAACAATTTTTCAGATCATGGAAGGAAGGCACTTTAAAGCTTTGTCATTTCACATTTCATCTATTTCAGCAATCAGAATATGAAATCTAATTGTGTGCTTTGGATAAGGAGAAAATAGTTTCCTAAGGAAGTGCTTCTTTGATTCTACAGAAAGGACGGCAAAAGTCCTGCTTCTCTGAGGAGAAAAGAAACCAATCAATAGGAGACAATTTGTGCTTTTGGAGTTTTAAGATTCATGTCAGCTATTTAGCCTGCAAGTTGCTTCAGGATTTTCAGGACCTCATTTACTCTCTATACCTATATACACATACATATACCCATTTTGATTTCTTGCAATACTATGCATCTTACCAGGCAGCGTAATTAGAAAATATCGCTCTATTTTAAAACAATGTATTTTTTAAAACTTAAAATATCACAGAGTAATATGTAATCACTAATTACGTCCTGATGGATTTGCTCCCTACTCTGCCTTTCATGCTCGAACACTGATACACAATGTGTATGGAATCTCAGCCCTGTCAGCAGAAACTGTGTAACAACCCTATTTTATCTACCTCACTATCCTTCTCAAGTTATGAGCAAGGTGCAGAAAGGATACAGCATAATATTCTTTTAGCTCTAGCAGAGCTTCTACTTGACTTTGAAAGACAGATGATTAGCATCCACATTTTTTTTTAAATGGGCACAACAGAGGCAAGATGGACAGCAAAAATCCACATAGCCTGGTATCCAGGTCACACACATAACATACGTACCCTGATTAAAATCCCTGCTCAGTCATCTTCAGATCATGGTCTGGAAACCAAATTCCCACTTCCCATCTGTGTATTTAGCTTTGAATGTTTCAGGTTGTGTCTTTTTTGAAGTCTCAGTCAGGCTTTGTCTGCATACGCAACAGAAAGTGCTGTGTTCCCCACAATTAATTCTCACCTAAATTTAGGGGGGAAATTAATAGATTTTATAGGAAATTTTCAGTCTTATCACTTTACAAATGTACTTATGATTTATTGTTCTCTTTATTTCAAAATAGAGTTGGGAATAAAACGTGATCTAGAGCAGCTCATATTATGTTTAGCAATGTTTCTGCAGTTCACCTTTCATCCCAAACAAATGGTGGTAGAGTCCACTTAAGGACTTAAACTTCTGTTTCTTTCTTTGCTCCTATGTTCTTTTCAATATCTGAAGATGCTTTAAGATACTTCTGCCCAAAACCTTCATAACGGAAACTGAATTAATACTTTTTGACTCCCTGTATTATTTTGGGTTCTTCCTCTTAAAACTCTCTTAAAAAGAAGTCCAATATTTAATATGAGTTTCTGAGAAAGTTCAACATTCCAAGGGCACTTTATAAAAGGCATAAGCAGCTGTCTTCAGATGAGGATTTTTTGTATATAGGCTGATCCCACTAGACTTAATATGTGTGATAAAATTATACTATAGCCATGCAGTTTGAATTAGACTGTTACTTTCATATCTCTTGTCAGTGCTTTCCAGTTAACATTCTACTCATTTACATCCCAGCAGGTAATCCCTTAGGATATTTTTTCCCAATTTTTAAAGGGCAAAATATTCATAAGATTAGAATCACTATTTTGTCCTATTCCTCATTTGAATACAGCAAACCTGCCTATAGTTGGCTCTGTTATACTTGGTCACAATCCTCTAGCAAGGCAGAATGAAACCCAGCAAACTGGTCTAGTACCTTATACTTCTCTCAGAAGGATTCCACTGAAGGAAGTTCTTTGGCGAAAGTCTAAACCCTTCAGACATTAGCCTAGAACTGTTGCTGTGGAAATAAGCTGTCATATCCTGAGTTCTCTGGGTAAGACACAGGTAAATGAACGGCACTGTTGTGAATTCCCACATACTATAGCCCAAGCTCTGTTCATCAGACACAGTTGTATTCTGGCTTCCTACAACCTAATAACTTCTCTTACTTACAGCACTGTGGACGCTCTCAGTTTTTGGCAGGCTAATGTAGAAAGATTGCTAGAAGGAATTAGGTGCAGGAAACGTGCACCTATTGAACCTTACAATATTTATAGCCATCATGACTCTTCTTTTGTCTTGTCATTCTAGCATTGATAGTGACAGACATTTTTTCCCTATTTACCCAGCTCTTTTGACATTTATTTCCTGGCTAATGAGATGGATTCAAATTGGGAGGGGGAGAGGATGAGGAGGGGGAGGCAACCCTTCCCTTGTGTCTGATTATGTGACCCTGAACAGTGCTGATCATCAAGTATCCCAGTGCTTGAATTCACCTTCTAATGATGCATATTATTAGTTATGCCTCTGCTTTTCAGAGGTACAGACTCCTCTTGTCAAAGATCAATGACAACCTCTGACAGAGCAGAAGTAGATTTGCTCCCAGTAAGAAGGCTCTACCTTCTTTTTTTCTGGAGATTTTTTTTAATATATTTTCCTTTGATCCTGAGAATGTACTGAAAGCTGATCCAACCATAGTTAGTGTTCTGTTTTCTGGATTATTTATGTGAGGCTGCTGGGAGAATTGATGTATTCAACTCTGCGGCTTTTACTTTCTATAGATCCCAGCCTTTGAGAGCATCCTAGGCCAGAAAAAGTAACAAATGGTATTATTGTCCAACAGGACCTCATACTACTCCAACAGCTCCCTTCCCCCCCCCTCCCCAAATAATAATAAAAAATGGTAGGATATACGTGGTTTAGCTGAGTGTTTTAATGATTTGTTGAGACTTGTTGCTGTGTACACCTTTATCCCTTTCCAGTGGATTATAGACAAAATTTTGAAACTGTTAATTAAATTGTAACTTAGAAGAGTTTGCTAGGTGAAAAAGTAAGACTGTATTAAGTTCAGCCTTGGTAGAAGACAATGCCAGGAACTCTTATCAAGGACAAAAAGGTTAAGTTTAGCCTACGTTTTTCAATTTTTTTATCTGAGGTCAAGCTCTTATTGTTAATAGCTGCGTCTCTTGGTGCTGAGTCATGAAGTTTAGGTTCCATACAAAAAAAATACCAGTATGATCCGACCTGGATAATTCAATTCATACTTTTCCAACAATGCAGCTGTTGAGCACTAACCAGTTCATCATAACCATTCAGTCTGAGAAGGTATTCTTCAGCCAACTTTAATATTATTGTTATTTAACATTATAATATTTTAATACTATTTAATTTAATATTATTGCATGGAGGAATTCAGTGTTTCAGAGGCACATTTAAAATCTAAGCCTGTTGGCAAACAGAGGTAACTGAGCCTCCTCCGTATCACAGCACAGAGGACAGGAGACAAGGCAGGCAGGCCAAGCAGGCTTATTACACAGCTTTCTTTTAAAAACAATTTCTCTAACACATTTGGCAAAGCTGTAAGTTGTAAGCTGTAAGTTGTAAGCTGTAAGTTGTAAGCTGTAAGTTGACTACACGTACAACCTGTTGCTCCATTTCAATGCAGAGCAGCTAACACCATTTCTAACCTAATACGTACTTAAATACTTGGAGAAATCTGTGGGTCACTGAATCTGAGATTTGAACAGAAATCTAAAACTAGGTTGTGAGATACCCCATGAATGTGGATCTTAATGTTCGTAAGTATATAACACATCTTAGTTCAACAAAATAAATGGATACTGGATGAAGTTACAATATCTAGTACAATGGCACAAAGCTGATAGTTCCTGAAAATGCCTTTGCACGTTAAAGACTCAGTAACTATGTATCAGTCATAATAAAGAAAACATGAATGAGGAATTACATAAAACTGGAGGGGTCTTTGAGCAGCAGCATCTACTTGTGCACCAGTAACATGGTGCAGACAGCTGTGATGTCTTAGTGAAGACTGTAAAGAGCATTAGTCTTGTTTCTTGACAGCCTTTCATATAACTTGTAATAGCCTGATGAAGTGAGTATCACTTTTTTCAATTTTTTTTTGTAGTGTAGGCTCTACTGGAAAATATTAAAGAAAGTTTTCTTTGATTTCTAATATTCTGTATTTGTTACTTGAAACCCAAAAATTAGACTAACACCAGTGGTTATAGATTCCCATGTAATTTATTTTACTTGGTTGAATGTTTAGCTTTTATCAGATTTCTACAGTGAATATTTTCCAGAGAAAATTCAGAATTATTTTCAACAGATATTTCACAATGAGACTTAGAATTATTTTATGCAAATATATCACAGATGGTACCATTCAAATGAATGCGTGTGTAAAGTAATGTATAAAATTGATTAATCAAATTAATTTAAGTATTTATGGGAAAAAATGTATCCAGTACGATTTTCAACAGATTTTATATCCTCCCATAAAAAAAAGTCTTTTCTGGTTAGGAATTGGAATGATGGTGTTAAAGAAATATGTCTTTACATCATAAAGTATAAGCCTGCAGCACCTAAGCTTGCCTTCCATATTAATTTTTCCTAAGTGTGTTTTTAAAAACCTCTAACTTGTTTTCTTTCAACAACTAATGTGTCTAGCCTGTATTACTTCCCTGTAGTTATTTTCTATATTTTCTCTGTAACCATTTTCTATGTCATTTGTCTCAAGGGAATTTGAATGATTGAAACAACTGGGCTCTGTTTTATCATCATTTTAATGATATAGTAATTTTGATAATTTCTTTATTATTTACCATACAGTTTATGGATCCTGTCATCCAATAGTGCACTCCGCAGTAACCAAAAGCCTGCTGATGAAATCTCCATATTTGGTGTTTGTCACTTTTTCCATGAAATGAAATTTACTCATTGTATCTGAAATATTATCTGGTGAAAAAGATTGCTGGAGGAGCAGTGTCTGTGACATTTACATCCCCTGCCATTAGTCTGCTGGTCAGGTAAGCAGAACACCTGCCACTTTTAGCAGATGAGCAGTGCTGCTGCCTTGTGAAGTGGGAGACCTGAAGGGAATCTTACCTGCAAAGGGCTATTTACACACAGGGTGTAGGACTGATTTCCATATGCACTCTCTTCCAGCCACAACTTATGGCTTCCAGCTTGGTTTTAATAAAAACATTATTAAGTTCCAAATATTTCTGACTGATTTTAATTCTGTTTATCAACAGGTACACTGTATTCACCTATCGTTATCAAGTTACAAAAGCTGCTTCTGTCAGAAAAATGAGGTGGCTTTTGTATATGTATTTTAAATATGTAAAACTCATGAGTACTTATAATTGATGCTGCATCCCATACTTTCTAGTTAAACTCTGCTTGATAGTATTTTAGTGTTTGCACAGTTCAACTTTTCAGTTGCCTCTCATTCCCTGATTCCACCAAAGTATTTTTTTTAATTCTAATGTGAGGAAAACGCATAGTTGTTGGGATTTTTTTAGCTAGAATGGTTGCTAACCAAAATAACACAGTTTGCCATTCCATTAAAATGATTTTCTCAGGCTGCAATGTGTTCTGTTAATTTAAAAATGTGGCAATAAAACGAATAGTCTTGTAAATTCATGTACAAGATGTTCCAAGAATTCAGTCAGAAGAGAAGGAGACAAAGAGGACTGGTGAAGGATAAAACACTGTGCAGGCTCATTTGCAGTTCTACAGTGAACGCCTTTATGTGGCTGGTGCCTTTCCTTTCCCCTCCTCCTCAGAAGCAGGAGACTTCCAGGAGAGACTGAACTTTAAATTCGTTTTGGCATTTCTTACTGGGAGGAATTTACTAGTAGCTACAGCAAAAAGAGTTAGTGATTTAGGACTAACTTTGACATACTTGTTTTACCTTTAACTCCTTAAAGACAAGACTTTTATTTTACTACACAACTAGATACTTCTATTCTTTCTCTAGTAAGCAGACTGAATTAGGGGAATATAAAGAGTTGCATTTACATGGACTTCCACAACAAATCTGTAGCTAAGTCAGAAATAGATGCCTGGGCTCTCCTGCCCTCTGCTCGAACCATGAGACCTACTATGTGCTTTTGCCTATACATATCTGACAGCTCGTGGTATTTGAACTGGTAGCATTAAGGATAGTTAGCAAGCTGCTCAAGTAGAAGCTGAGTCATTGGTGGATTGTATTTTTAACTGGTGTCAGCATCTCACCATCTACTCTACCCAGCATCAGTTTGGCTCTATATTTCCTGGTAGACCATCATTTTGCTTTTACTCCATTCCTGCTGAAACTGTTTCTAAGCTTCTCTGCAGTATACTCCACTACTTATGCAAATCTTTTAAGCTGCTGTATTATACATCTTAAGTGAAGCTAGCAATTTAAGAGCTATGTGAGATGCAGTTGGGCTTCATTTATATCTAGAATATAATTCTGATTATAGAGACAAATACACAAAACACTACATACACACAAAGATAGTACATGTATAGTAGATGTCTCTTTAATAGGCATATTTATTATAGTGAAGGCCAAGAATGCTTCAGGTTTACTTTCACACTACTATTACTATTAATGCCATGAGAAACTCTACCAGCCGTTTGATAAGTTTTCAGTTCCAAGACATTTAATAAAGTTTCCTAATTACAAAACAGAAGGATTCCTGCAGTCAGATTATGACAAGGAAAGAAATGTAGAGGCTGAGTTCTGGCGGGGTTTTTTAGTTGTCAAATTGGGAAGCTGACTAGTATAACAGTTATACTTTGTTGTAACACAGTGGTAAATGGAAGAACACCCTTCAAACACTGGTGTTGAATCTCATGGAGAACCACATCAATGCTTGCATAAAACAATGAAGAAGCTTTACCACCCTAAACCAAAGGAAACCCAAAACAGAAGGATTTGTTTCTCCCTGAAACAAACACAGAACATTGGCTTTCCACCAAGCAATTCAACCTATGTAAAGGAAAAGCACAGCTAAACCACCCTGGGAGCTCTGACTCACGGCGTCAGGCGGCATCCTTGTTGGAGAGGGGAAACATTTTTCACCACCACCCTTTTTCCTGGCACAGCCTGTTTCCTCTGCTCCTGCTCTGGGATGCAGCCCAGCCTGCTGACCCATGAGTCCATGGTGCTTTATGTACTCCACCCACCTCAGAAAAAGGATAAATCAGCTCCTTGCTGTCTCTTACAGGACAGCAGGTACTTGCTATTTTGCGCAGGCATCCAAAAAGGCTCACAAAAGGACTTCAAATATTTGGGCAAATGTTGGATGACATTTTTAACTTCATAAAATAAAATGTTACTGATCTGACTAATACTCTAGTGAATTTACTATTACTTTTAGGCACATTTTCATCAATTTCAGCATGGTGACAACTATTGCTCAGTTTTTCTCAAATGCACTCTGCTAAGGGTGCCAAAAAGTGTACCTACTGTTTAAATGGATCATATATTGTGGCTGAGTCTGAGTGTGTGGACAAGGTTTCCTACTAGTCCTCCCAAATCTGGTTCTCAGTTCTGGCTTACTGGTCTCCTACCCACTCATGGAACAAAGTAAGTTGAAGGATACGCTCTCAGTTCTGATGTTATCAAGTTCCAGGAAAAGTGTCATGAATTCAGCCTCTCATGTGATAGTGGTTCTTTGAAGACCAAACTTCATGGTCAGCCCTCTTTCCAGGTCATACAAACCATATATATTCAGGTCAGTAGTAGTTCACTCGATTTGGTCTCTGGTTTGGTAAGTTTTAGGACTTGAACTCAATGATCTTCACGGGTCCCCAGCTNGAACAGAAGGATTTAATTGTTTCTCCCTGAAACAAACACAGAACATTGGCTTTCCACCAAGCAATTCAACCTATGTAAAGGAAAAGCACAGCTAAACCACCCTGGGAACTCTGACTCATGGTGTCAGGCGGCATCCTTGTTGGAGAGGGGAAACATTTTTCACCACCACCCTTTTTCCTGGCACAGCCTGTTTCCTCTGCTCCTGCTCTGGGATGCAGCCCAGCCTGCTGACCCATGAGTCCATGGTGCTTTATGTACTCCACCCACCTCAGAAAAAGGATAAATCAGCTCCTTGCTGTCTCTTACAGGACAGCAGGTACTTGCTATTTTGCGCAGGCATCCAAAAAGGCTCACAAAAGGACTTCAAATATTTGGGCGAATGTTGGATGACATTTTTAACTTCATAAAATAAAATGTTACTGATCTGACTAATACTCTAGTGAATTTACTATTACTTTTAGGCACATTTTCATCAATTTCAGCATGGTGACAACTATTGCTCAGTTTTTCTCAAATGCACTCTGCTAAGGGTGCCAAAAAAGTGTACCTACTGTTTAAATGCATCATATATTGTGGCTGAGTCTGAGTATGTACAAGGTTTCATACTAGTCCTCCCAAATCTGGCTCTCAGTTCTGGCTTTCTGGTCTCCTACCCACTCATGGAACAAAGTAAGTTGAAGGATATGCTCTCAGTTCTGATGTTATCAAGTTCCAGGAAAAGTGTCATGAATTCAGCCTCTCATGTGATAGTGGTTCTTTGAAGACCAAACTTCATGGTCAGCCCTCTTTCCAGGTCATACAAACCATATATATTCAGGTCAGTAGTAGTTCACTCGATTTGGTCTCTGGTTTGGTAAGTTTTAGGACTTGAACTCAATGATCTTCACGGGTCCCCAGCTGAAGATATTCTGATTCCAAGCTGGACTGCTACCTCTGCAGATTGCATCCCTCTCCCTGTTTTCCACAAACTTAAAGAACTGGGGAAAGTACTGCAGGTACCTATATCCTGTGTTTCCAGTCTTTTTCCCAGGAAAGAGTATGCCCCTCTTCCTCCTCCTGCCCTGCTTCTTTAGGAGTCCTCTCAAGTGAAATGTAGCTTTCTGCTCTCCTCTCTGCTGGTTTATGTACTGAGTCAAACTGGGGACAGATCCAATTATGATGGTGCCTCCCTCCAACAAATTCTAGTTACACATTGCCTGTGCACCTCAGAGCTAGACTTCAGCAAAACCCAGTTCTGAATGGATTTCCAATCCACTGACAAACTGAGATTGGTACAAGATGAATGGCTTCATTAATCAGGACATTTTATGGTAACCCAGTGTACTAGTACTTTCTTTTTTGCAACAGCTAGTTGAGGATTAACGTTTGGGGATTCAGACATCTTGCTTTAAATGTATAAATCTCTATTTGACTCATAACTTATTTTCGTGGGACTGTATTTTCTCCTATATCATGCTACCTCCCAGCTCAAGTTTGAGACTTTTAGCTGAGGGATCTAGTGGCAGTGCTCTTTGTACCTTTGTTATCTGTTTGGAAGGCAATTTCCAAGCATGGTGGAAACTGTCATTAGTTCCACTGTTCTGTTATGGTTCCTTTCTATCTATCCAAAAGAGTCAATAAACAATGAATGGTTTCCCTCAGTAATAACCCCTTGCTGTTATCTTTACACAGAGTTGGTATTGATGATAGTCTCCAAATCTCAGAATTTTATTCTTATTTCTGTTGCTTCTTGAGAAGGAGAAAATCTCCTTTAGTTTTCCTAAAATTCTGGAATTTTCCAGCTTATGCATATTGTGGACAGATGATTAATATGCCATGGGTATGGCAATGACTTCACAGTTACTACTTCCCACTTTGAATTGTAAAACTTATGACTGCTCTGTAAAAATACATTGTAAGTTTTTCTCTTATGGTGAATTTTCATTTTATGTACTTTACAAATTCAGCATGAACATCAAAGGAAAAATTCATGAAAGTTGAGCACACTATAAGCTGAACTTGGCAGCTGCACTGAGTAATATGTATACATGACAGAAAAATGGAAACGGAAAAATTAATAGGCAGTAGATATGAATATGAATTATGTCAGAGTTGTTCTAAATCACTAATGTTTAAAAAAACATTCATTTTCCAAAGATAACATTGAAATTATTTGATTTCTGTCACTTAGTAAAATTATCATTCCTTTGAATACCTTTTTGGAAAAAAGTGACAATCCCCATATTTACTTTCCCATTAAACTCCAGTGATGAAACACCTATCTAGAAGTGCACTTCTTTCTCAATGTAGGTCAGGGTAGTAAAATTGTACTTTTTCTTTTCTTTAAAGATATCTAGGCAAAAAAAAAAAAAATCATTATTTCATTAAGAGATTTCATGAGTGGCTGACTTGAATTGAAGCAGCTTGATTTGAAATCAAGCTTGAAATCAATTCCCTTCCCTTCCCTTTGTTCAAATTACTCTGAGTCAGGGAGTCTCCCCATCAATAAACTGATACCAGAGCACTTGGGGGCCATGGGCAAAATGGCACAAGCAACCCGTCTGGGAAGTCCAGACTGCTGAGAAGAATGGGATTATGAGTTGCATCTGAGGTATCAAGGGAAGGAGAAGGGACAAGATAGTTTCAAACCAAGAAAAAAATTACGGGGTTTTACCTTTCTAAACTGAAGTTTGCTAATTGAAAATGAATAAATCAATATATTTGCTTTTGGTTATCAGCCATTTTTTAGTAGTAGATTTCCCAGAAACTTAAAATTCTCAGTTCTGATAAATAGCGCTAGAAAACAAAATACATGGTGGACCTCTTAAATACCTTTTCCATGAGCAGCTACCCGAGACCTTCTTCTCATTTAGACTCCAGCTCCAGAGGTCACAGAGGCACAACAGTAATAGTGTTCTGAATTGCTCAATTATTAGGGCTGTTTCAGAAGATCTATTTCAGATTTGTGGAAGTTTTTGGTCCTGAGCAGCTGGGCTGCCCTGTGAGTCTTATGCCAATGCTGCAGGGATTGGGATCGTGTAAGAACTTCAGTCTGAAATAAAATGGCAGGTCACTGTGCAAAGTAGTCTATTAAAATATAGGTGATCTAAATTCCAGTTTTGTCTTCTGAGGCTTGTATATTTGGTGGCTTCCTAAGCCTGTATTTCATTTATTTAAAGATAAATTTCATATCCGTGACTGTGACAGCCTGTATGCCTTGTCTGTTGGAGCAAGCTAGCACTACTCCATATAAAGCAATTCCCCAAGGTGCCAGAACACTTAGAATTGGTGCTTTGGCAAAAAAAAAAAAGCACTGTCATTGCTACAAACAGAAGAATTCCTTCATCATTATTTTTCTGTTCAGAGTATTTTTCTTTGCAAAACAGCTTTTTAAACTTTTCTCCACAAGCCTTCTAGTTTCTACATTTCCCTGTGCTGGCGTACTCAGGACACTGTGTTAGGACACTATGTTATTCTAGAGCACTTGCATTTTGGTGTGGGGTTATCCCTCTTTTCGCACAGAAGCAGAGCACAGGCTGCAATATGAAATAAGAAAAACTTTAATACATAGGGGCAAAACCCTATTCTGAAGAATTTAACCTCTAAGCTGTGTGGTACTACTTAGTGAGCTCATAAATTCAAGTTTCACTCATAGGGTATGTTTTAAGGTTTATAAGTTAAAAAAAACCTGTGACATTTGGAACTGGCACGGTGTTTTAGGGGAGAAAAGTTGTCTTCGTTTGCGTGTCTAATGGGGTTATTTATTGGTAGGTTTAATTTTACACTGACTGTTCTTGCCACTCCTCTGTTTTCTAGTGTCCAACAGCCTTTTATTTTCCAGGCATTTTGGACATGGCTACTTTATTATTTGAAGTCTACTGGTATTATTATCTGACAATAATTTGCTACTGGCAGATTATTCTCCTCAAGCCCACAAAAGAATCAATCCCTATGCTCTCATTCCCCGTTTTTAACCTCACATAAATGGTTATGTGGATTTGAAGAGAACCTCAGAACAAGGGATAAGAGAGCATGGAGGGACAGAATATTAAATAATCAGACCTTACAGCAGGCAGCTGGGTGCTCTCTTGGGTCTTTTCCAAAACTATTTCTTGGTACTGAGTTGCTGGAGATGACACCTGATATTTCAGATTTCCAGGGAATGAGTCCATATTTATTTTTTAAGTTTTTAAAATCAGAGGCCCAACACTCATCATAATGGTGCCAGTTGTTTTATTATGCCAAATACTCATCGTTCTCATTTACATTAAACACAAACACCTTGAACTATTTATACTTGGGGGATTAAGGAGTAAATAAACTACCCAAAGATTAGATATTCAGTGTTGTAATGACAGAGAGATGACACAAACACAGGTCTCTGGGGATAAGACACTGAGACACTTAGGAGAAGCACAATTGTTTTCCAAGCACTCACTAATTTATGCATTCAGATAGTTATCCCTTCCCCAGATGAGTGATACTGCTGATAGTTAAATGGATGACATAGCTATTCAAAGTACCAGGAAAAATAAGTGTGAAATCACTCATCACTAGTGAGACTGCTACTGCTCTTGTCCCATACTGATAAACCAGCGGCACATTAAGTTGCGATGACTGTAGGAACCGCTCAGCTAAGAGAATTACAGTGGTCCTCCACTCCGTGTTCATTGTTCCTGACCTATTTTCATATTTTGCCTCCAACATGAGTAGTCTGAAGAGCTGCCATCTATCAGAATATGGGAAGTGCAATATTTATGCTGCAACCGAGCACTTTCAGCTGCACTATTGGCTTGTCTCATCACTGCTCCGGGTTACGCCACTGCAGTTGCACTGAACACAGCCTCCTCTGCGACAAATTCCAGTGATTTTAAAAAGCTTTCTCAGGATTTAGGAGACTGTGTGTCAAATCCACCAGAACACAGTGCTGTTTTCTTCTGAAACTGGGAATAGGAGTCAAATTGTGATTTTCTTATAGGGCAAAACAGCTGCTATTAAAGATTTGGAAAATCTGCCACGAGGCCTATCCAGCAGCTGTTGAGAAGTAGGGGGAATGCTAGAGAGCTGGGAACTGAGACCAACAGCTGCAGAATTATTTTTTACAGCTATCTTAGGTTATTTTCCTTTGCTATGTTTTTGTGGCATTTGAGAACAGTTTCTTATGACAAACACCTTCTTCTGGCTCTGCAGTGGAATGAGCATCCTTGAGTGACAAAAGGTTTCCTGCTTTGTTGTGATGAGGTGCCTGGAGAGCACTTCCACTGGGTTGAGAGAAGACAACATATTTTCTGTTGAAAAGGTGTACAGGAAATAGTCATTGCACTTTTTGAGGATCCCTTGGTAGATGATGCTACTGAGGAATACTGCAGGGAGACGTCCTTTTTATGTGCGACCTCTAATCTCTTCTCAAAGTTCCAAGTACCCAAATCCTATTTGGTTTCACAGGAATGCAATAGTAATTCATTTAGATGGGTATTTGAGGAAAGGCCTTAAGTTGTACCAGAGGAGTTTCAAATTAAATATAAGGGGGGAAAATCACTGAAGGACTAGGTAGGCATTGGAATAAATTGCCCAGAGAGGCAGTGGAGTCACCATCTCTGGAAGTATTCAAGAGGCATCTGGTTGTGGCATTTGATGATATGCTTCACAGGTGATTATGGTGGTGCTGGATTCATGATTGGCCTGGATGATTTTGAGGGTTTCTTCCAATTTTTATGATTCTGTGATTTGATAGTGTAGTTAGAACTGTCAGGCAAGTGTTAAAAACTCTGGACCTAACAAGAGAACTGAAATTATGTGATGAGCTTTAGATGGAAGGAAAGAGCATAACTTCAAAAAATACCAGACAATGTTTTAAGCAGGAAATCTGTAAGCATTGGATGTACATTCATAGTTCCCTCAAATAAATAATTCTCTACTGAGTCTCTCAGCACATACTATTCTTCATACACATTATTATCAAACAATCCAATTTCTGTCTTTTGTCGTATTTCAGCCTTTCAGTCCTACTTATGACATGTTGAAATGTGATACTTTTTCTCTGGGAGTTGGCTGAAGATTACTGATACAGAACTGTGAAGGCAGGTTTCTGAGAGCCGAGGTGTGCTACTGAATTAATCCCTTCTCTCACCTTATGCTTTGTTCTGATGTGTTTCTTAGATAAAAGTCACTGTGATGACAAAAGAATTTGTCATCAGTTTTTTGTAATAACTCTGTAGAGAATGCATAATTTCAAAAACCTCAACATATAAAATGGAGCTGCTGTAAGATTACGCCACTGAAAGACTTTTAGCACACTATAAAAGAATATAAGGAGCATTCAGTTGCTTCAGTGTTTCGCCATCATCTACATCTTCACCATCTTTAAGCAATTTAAAGATTGTATTTGATAAATCTTTACCTAACATACAAAGGCAACTTAGAGAAGCTGGAAAAGCTTTTAAGTGCCTATCCGTGGTATTACTTATTTTCAGTGAATAAGACTCAGCATACTTGTGTATTATGCTGACAAAATGAAATTCCTAGACTTTTTGGCAATGAGAGTGATAAGAAAGTTTCATTACCTAACTTTCAAACCAAGAGCTATGGTATATGTACATGCCATTGCTTTATGCAGCGTATGATCTGAGTAGTTTGGTAGAAGTAAATATTTTTGTATTCATTCAGATTGATAATAGAATATTGCCTTTATAAACCTCTATTAACAATACTATGGTAACTATTTAATTCCAATATCAAAAGTATCAGAGAAAAAGATGTCCTTCGTATCAGTCTTTATTTCTTCCTCTAAAAGAAAGAGTTATGTATTATAGTTTTTAAACTGCATATTATACTTTTTTTCATCCAAGTTACAGGAGAATGAGTCACCACTTCAGATTAAATAATCTATTGTCACAATCATGATTCATTTGTTTGGCATGTATTTATTGCTTCTGATACAGTCACTTCAGCCTTTTTATTGTCAACCAAATAAACTGTTACTTAGCAGAAATGCTGGAATTCCTGTTTACGCTTTTCTCTTTTAAGATTCTCCCCCATGTCTGACAATGCCTCTGAAAAACTAGAAAAGTCTTACCTTTTTTGATATGTGCAGCATTCTTCTACAGAGAAGGGATACCTCTTGTTTTGCAGATGAGTTATTTTAATAATCTGTAAAGTCGTGGCTGTCATGTATATAGGTATGTAATTCGATGAATTAGTAATACACGAGGGCCATAGTCAACCCTAATTCATCAATTACTCGATTAAACAATCAATTACATCTTTAGGCATCATATCTGACATTTGAAACAGGTAGGATAGCACAATCTTCTTAGAAAGTAATTCTGACTCCGTATCTTGGAAATCAACTAGAGGTTTTCTGGAACACACATAGTGAAACATCTTACATTCTAGCTGCAGCTGAAATCCTTTCCATATGAAGTCTATGAATGAACATATGAAATTTGGGGTTCAGGATATACACTAAATCAATTACTCAGCAGTCTCTCTAGCAGTGAGCACTCATCATACTTCTTTCAACTGTTCCTAGTCTTCAGAAAACAGAAGGAATTTCCATGTCAGGTTTTTTTTAAGGATGTCCAGTCTCTGGAATGATCAGAGTGGTCTTTCTTCTAAAATCAGAAGTGTTCCAGCTTGCTTTCCAGTCCCCTCAAAAGGCTATGACTATTATTTGTTTCACGTTGTAGTTTGTGGGGGCAAAACCATCACTGACGTGGTAAAACCCCAAGATGCTGAAGATCTCCTTTATTTATTGGAAGCTGCATCTGTTATGAAACTAGGAAAGCTAGCAAAGCTGCTACTTAAAAAAAAAAATTATAGAAGCCATATGTGCTGGTTTGTTTCATGTTTCTGCCCTTCCCACAGTATTCACTAAATATGTGCAATAAAACATACTAGACTTCAAATAACACTAAGTATTTGCTGTTCATATAGCCCTACATGAAGCCTTTGAAAAGTTTCTTTTTTGGTATGCCACTTCCCTAGCTGGGTTGCAAATGCATAAATAAAAGTGCAGGAGAACTTCAGATTTCAATAGCCAATGGCTCAAATATAAGTCTATACCCATGACTATATTTCAAGCCTGCAATCAGGATAGCCAGAAAATAACAGAAAATCGTATTTTTCTTAGGCTTTTTCTTTAGATTTTTTTTAAAGATTTCATTTTCTCAAGCTGAACTCCAGACTGAAAAAGTTTTAGTCAGTAATTAGATATGTCAGTGTTGCCTGGCAAAACTCATGTCAGTAGCATTTGACTAAATGGTTCTACCTTCCCCATATCCTTCTGAGAAGTGAATGAAATAAACTATGTCCCTTACAGTCAAGGATGGAGTGCATCTGTGGTGAAAAAGATTCTTCTGCCAGCAGGGAGTGCTGGCCTTGGGGGAGTCTCTTCAGACTTTGCAGACTTGAGTGCATCAGAAGCTGACCTTCTTTTACATTGTCCTTAAAACGTACCTCTGGTTAGCTAATCCCACGCAGATGTCAGTTAGAATGTGCTGTCGTTAATGATGTAGTTCAGACCAGAACTATGCTTTTTGAGTGGTTCTTCTGATGTATGCTTACTGCACCTTTGTTTACATCACAGAGGTATCTTTGACATAGGTGGATTAGGTCCTCCTAAGGTCCCTAAAAACTCCTTTTCTTTAGGGTGAAAGTAAACGAAATGTTTGGCTTCATCGAATAATGTGTTTCAGTACTGCACTAAGTATGCTCCAGCCACCACTGGGCTGTCAGTCTAGCCCTGGCTGTCAGACGACCAGACAAAAGCTGAAACACACTGAATGTCAATGTTGGATCAACATCACAACCTCAGATTGCAGTCTGCAAAGCTGGATTTGCTCTGCCTGCATTGCATAACTCACTAATGTAGACATTGCCTTGGCAGGAAAGAACTGGAGAGACTTTTATTTTTTAGAGGTCAGAGGGAAAAGTCTTTTGGGTGGCAAAGTCCTATGTTCAGATCTCATTGTTCTAGTCATCATGCTTCCTGCATTTGCATAATAGGTTTTGAAATCAAAAGGGGATTTTGGAGGACAGTTCTACAGCCTTGAGGTGGCCAAAAGACCAAAGCTGCTTAATTTTGTCTTTAATGAGGCTGTGATTGTGTCATGATGTCTACAGGCACATGCTTTCAGACTGGATGCTGGGAACTCATAAAAGACCTGCAAATTAAAATTTTGTTTTATAAAAGGGGTCACTGCTGGTGTATTTTTGCACCTGCTCATCTTTGCTGTGAAATATTGTCTTCGTTTGGAAACTAGAGCAAAACTGACCTTCCAGAAATGGCATAAAAACCTTATTTTGGGTTGCAATGTTATCATCATTAACAGCTTTGCGTTTCCCTTCTTGGCAAAGTTTTAAGAAAATAGCTCAGTTCAGCATCGATTTTGTGTCCTTTAAGTTTTGATTTTCCCTTCTGCTGTGATGTGGGTTTGCTTCTCCACTGTCACAAGACGCTTCAAAGCCCATGATGGGCCCTAGGAAAGTCATATCAATGAGGCTGGGATGTGATGGGACATGAGTATTTAGCAGAAAATCATGCTGTTGTGCCCACTGGTATTCAGGCCACCCCTGACAGAATAAAGGGACAGCTGGATATGTGCAGCAGTTATTTTTGGCTTCTGGAACAATCAGTTTGGATTAGAGGAAGATAGGTGCGAATTAAAGAGACCTATACCTGTCTTAAATTTTTGAGGATTAATAACTTCTAAAATGGGTAAGCAGCAAGATGGAGGATAATCTGTTTTAGTAGAATTTGTGAGCTGCATTGTCGCCAACGTTTGCCCAGAAGAAACATTCAGACACGTCATGTTTACAGCAGCTGCTCTGAATTCTGAGCAATCAAAATAGATTTCGCACAACACTCTGAAACCAAGGCAGGCCACACTGAATCTCCCATGTGCAGATGAAAACTCCCAGCTATTGTTTTCTGTTTATTTAGTGTGTCTGTGGAATGGACCGTGACCGGTGATTTCCAGTCCGTCCCGCTGTGCCTGCGTGGGCAGAGGCACCACAGCTCTCTCACAGTGGTGGGAGGCAGCCAGGCTGCTTGCAAAGGCGATGCTGAATGCAGTCCCGGGTCTATTGCTCGTGTTGTTTGTGGCGAAAGAGCCAAGACTTCCTGCCCACGGTGCTGAGTAGGATGTTATTTTCTGTAGTAATCCTTCCCCAGGATGAGTGACAAGGAGGAGATCGAAATTGCAGTGTGAGCTTTAATCCGGTTGTTGGAAACTTTTGAAGAGACTGCAGTGGTGATCACTTATGTGCAAGGTGATTAAAAGTAGCTCCTCTTTTTTTAAAATGCAGAGCCACCACTCTGGTGACAATGGATGCAAGAGCCGCTTGGTTACAGGAGAAGAGGATAAGAGCTCATGTGGACTTAATCCAGTCCAACAACGGAGAGAGGTACAATGAAATCAAGGATTTCAAAACATAATTATGGCAGAGACAGTAAACTACCCACAAAGGACAAATTCTACATCAAAATTTCAAACTCTGCCTGTTTATATGCATTCAGGAACAATTTTAAAACAAAGCAATTTTTTTTTTTTTTTACAACGGCTGAATTGGAAAGCAGTGGGATTTTCTCTGTAGAGAGCTGAACAGCTTTTTCTTTGGATAAGCAAAGTCTTGCATGGTTGGCATTGAATGGAAACCAGGAGAGCTGCATGACCAAGAGTCATAAGAAGCAGGATTTCTTCTCCAGAGGGGTCTGATTGTACAAAAACATAACAAGAGGCTATAGCAGAGTAGTGGGCTAAAATCCAAATTTCCCCTTACAGGTTTTGCAGGGCTACAGCAGATAGCTCCCGCCCTGATAGAGGGAAATTAAAGAGCATGTGTCAGCCTTCAGGGATGCAAACAGATCTTGATGAGCTGCATTTTACAAAATCCTCTCTGTTTCTTTTGAATGTATGAGTAACTAGGCTGACATATCCAAGCAATGAAGAACCCCAGACTGCTCCATGGGCCATGAGTAAAGTCCTTTGCTCTTCAGTAGCTGCTTAGTCTGGGTTTCAAACAATTGCATAGACACTGCTGTTTGAGAGGTCTTAATATGTGCCTTCCTTGAATCGGAATATCCACTCGCCAGTCTAGTTTTCTAGTAACTAATGGCACCCTTATCTGGATTACATTCTTAAGACAAGTTTTCAAATGTAAACTTGTCATTGTTTTTTCTCCTTCTGTTGATTCGCTCAGCTGTTCACAGGCCTTCAGGGTTACAAACCCTCTCTGATCATATGCTAATGACTCATTAATACTGACTGTCTGTTAATGTGAATAAATCACCCCTTCTTAGTCAGCCTTTGTCCAAATAAAGAAGTCTATTCTGATAACATAAATGTTAAAACCAGCCAAGAGACAGCGAGATAAAATTAGCTTTTCTTCAGTCCTCTGGGAAGCGACTACGGGAACTAGGGTTGTTCAGCCTGGAGAAGAGGAGGCTCAGAGGTGACCTCATTGCTGTTTACAACTACCTGCGGGGAGGTTACCGCCAGGTGGGTGTAGACCTCTTCTCTCAGGCTGACGACACCAGAACGAGAGGACATGGCTTTAAGCTACGCCAGGGGAGGTTTAGACTGAATGTTAGGAAGAGGTTTTTCACAGAGAGAGTGATCTCTCATTGGAATGGTCTGCTCGGGGAGGTGGTGGAGTCGCCATCCCTGGAGGTGTTTAAGAGAAGACTCGATGAGGAGCTCAGTGACATGGTCAAGTTGGTGGGGAGTTGGACTAGATGATCCTGAGGGTCCCTTCCAACTCGGAGTAGCCGGCGAGCTTGTGAGAAGAGCTAAGCTCACTCTGCCTCAGCCTGGGTCGTCCTCCCTACACTGCCCCTGCTTTTATTTAGGCATACGAGTTCACCAAGCTACACCAAGTCTAAAATGGGGTAATTGAGTTTCAATCAGATTTTAACGTCTTTAGTTGGCCAAGAACGAAAGGTCAACATTGTTGCTAGCTCTGTGGCTTTACTGAAGTGTGACTTTTCACAATAAACTTGGCACAAGGTCATTTTAAGGTATTTTTTACATTTTTGTTTGCGAAGGGGAATTACCCATTCACTTCTGGACAAGGTTAAATAGCTGACAACAGCTACAAGTTAAATATTAAGCAGTTGGTCCTACATTTCAAGTCAGAAATTGCAGCTGTCCTCAAAAACACTTGAAAGTTCAGGCGACATCTTGGAACTGGTACAAGGAAAGGTCATTTCTAATTAGCACGAGGGAACCGTACAGAGCACAGTGTTTTTGAGTCACACTCTATTGTGTTGCACTCTTCATACAATTTTTCAGGATTCATAAAGGCTATATATTACTACTTGGAAAACTTGGCATATTGCTTTCAAGAACAACCGGTGTTTGCTTCTGTTATATTCAGCAGGTCTGAAGATACAATCACATGAGATGACTGAGCTGACTTTGAAAAAATAATTCTCTGTCCTTTTTTTTCCCCCGTGTTACTTTTTACCATCCTCATGAACTCAGCTGCCTTCTTGAAAGGTAGCACCAAGTTAGCCTCGTGCTTAACTTGGGAAGCGCTAGGGACCAGTTAGAGTTAAGAAGGAAGATTCTGGTGACAAAAAGGAGGAGGAGGAGAGAAAGGACTGCTCCTTTTACCAGTCCTGGACTGATGGATCAGTTCAGCATCTTTGGTCTAACTGGACCCTTAAGGTCCTATCATAGATTTGCAATAGCCCAAAGCCTCCACAGTCCAAGCTCAGGGGTTTTTTTCCTAGGCTTATAAATTCCCTTTTGATTTGGTTTTCAAAGAGTTTGGTAACAGCTGGGATCTATGCCTTAGTGTGTTTGGATCTGCAGAATTGTGATTGTGGTGATAACTTTGAAAATATGAACTGAGTTCAAGTCACCGGTTTGCTCACAGCTTGCAGTAATAGCTACTGCAGGGGGTAAAAAGCTGCCCTCATTTCAGACAGGGAATATGTACTTCCAGAGTTCATGATTTTGGCATTTTTTCCAAAATGTTACTGAATTTGGTATTTGTACTCTAAAGTGCACCAGCTCATTGCATTTGGCCGCCATCCATTTCTCATTCCTTTGGATGGCCAGGACGTGCTTGCAGCTTAGTTTTTCTTCCTGGTTTCCCTCACATGGTTTTCCAGGCTGCCTGAATTATGGCACATGATGCCTGAACTTCTAAACCTTTACCTGAATAGAAGCATATGCCCTCATTTACTATCCAGCCATAGTACCAGCCCTGCACTATAGTGTGCTCTAGCTTAGTTCTTTAAATCTCCTTGAGGATGTGGCTCAGAGCAGAGGCAAGAACAACCTACATTTCTAAAGGTGGCCATGATCCATGTTCTACATGCTGTGTGGCTTGAATAAGTCAGGCAGAAGTCTGTAGCTGCATAAAGATTTATTCTTTAATTGCACCAAACGTGAAGTTTCCTAATTCACAATGGTTCAAAGGGAAACACATTACCTTACTAAAGTTGAGTTTAAAATTGCCTTGAAAAGGACTGGAAAATCTTATGTGTCCTAGGACAGTCAAGAGGCCATTCAAGGAGGTAAAATGCCTCAGCTCATTTTTGTGTTCTCCCAAAACATAGGTTGACTGTATGAGTTCTTCCAGTTCACTTCAGTTCAAACTAAAAAAGATGACACACCTAATTAAATTTGCTGTAAGGTGAGGAAGGAACTTCACAGAGAGGAGATGCCTCTATAATGGTCACTTAAAAGTTTTTCCTGCCTGCACCTCAATTGCTAGTGGCTCCTGGCTAGTCAGGGCAACAGTGGGTCAGGCGCCCTGGAAGGTCTGTGCTAAAGTTAAGATGTAGATGTGTTTCAGTGGTGCTGCAAGTTTTGTGCAATGGGGAAAAGAACTAAACCCTCTCTATTTTGGTCTTTTATAAGCAGTATCTACTGCTGTTTTGCTTTTGAAAGCAGGTACTTGGCTATTAATGTGAAATTTCTCTGAGGCCTCTCTTCTATTTTATTTCATGGACATCAGTGCAAGTCTGATTAACTGTGATAGATGACTGAGGATGTGGTCCTCTTCCCAAATGCTGACATGTCCTGTAATATTTACTGGCCACATTTGCCTGGGTTTGGGGTTGGTGATCACAGCTATGGGACTGCTTTTTTTGTAAGTAATACTCTAATTCATTTAATAATGCAAATGTGGTCCCAGCAGTGCAGCTTTACTGCATAATGACTAATCTCTGTCACAGCAGGGTGCCGAGAATGAGCTTCTTTGGGAAGCTGTGGGTATGCATAATGAACAGCTATCCCTAATAAAGTCGTTTTAATCAGGAGTGTTTCTTAGATCAACTGAGTTAAATGAGTTTGCACTTCGTAAACACAAGGGTCGAAGTCTCTGACTTGGATAAAACACCACATCTACTCTGAAGTCAGCAAACATTTAAATACATTGACATCCTGGCCCTAAGAGCTACCTTGTCAGCTCACATGTGTGACAGAAAAGCCCTTTATACTGCCCCCAGTTAATGTACACAGAGTAGTGGTACTGCTTTTTGTGTATGAGTTTCGGTTTCCTTCTAACAACCTATGAATCAGTACAAGTAACAGCCAAAGACTATGTCAGTAGATTTCAAGTAAATTTGAAAACAAAAAGATGTTTCAAAGATGCAAGTTTCCTGTACATTTGAAGAAAGAAGGTGAGAAAGGAGGAAGATAAAACTTCAGCAAAGCTTCATCTGGTGTTCATACCTTATTAGATGCCAGGGACCCCAGTCTCTGTTGATCCCTCCAAAAGCATGCAGGTCACCTAAGGCCTGTTGTTCACTGGCCTGCCTGTTTAATAGCTCTGCTTCTAGTTTGGGATTCATACAGATATGACCACTAGAAAAATCTGTCCTGGGAGTCTGGGCCACTGCAATTGTTTTTAAAAATCATTTCAGTAACACATTTTGTGTTTTGGAGACTATATTCCCTTAAGGATTTGCATTTAAATGTCACAGCACTGTAATGACACATGAGAAACAGTAAGTAAATTGCCAAGTTTGCCCTTGATGGCCATCCTGACTATTAAGGCCCATAATCTTTTATAAATACCTAAGTACCAGTATTATACTTAAAGTATAGGTATAATACAGGTCTAACAGACTGATCTGTTATTCATAGGATCGCTACTGAGGAAATGAATCTTCTTAGTATGCTTCTTAATATGACCATTGATTTGATAAGACTTTGCAGGCTTACCTCAAATTCAAGTGCGTCTTTTCCTTATTTCTCTTGTTAAAAAGGAAGTGAATCTGCCTGGTGCTCCAGTGAGAACAATAATCTAAATTCTCAGTACAGACAAACTCAGGCAAGTAAGATACTCTTTCCTTGACTATTTCTTTGTTGACTACAGAGGTCAGAGCAGCCAGTCACAAAATTTTTTATCTTATTGTGGTGAGAGTCACTGTGAAAGAGGATGGAAGCATCTTACATTTTTGTTTTGTTTTTGGGGGTTTTTGTTTGGTTAGTTTTGTTTGGTTTGGGGTTTGGGGTGGGGTTTTTTTTACTACATATTTAATGAAGTAAAAAAGATAACTTCTTTTCTTTTCAAAGATACAAAGTAGATGTGCTGGAGTGGTTAATAATTTCTGCCTACTCCTAACATCATTTGCTAATACTTCTCCCCTAGAATTTCACACCAAACACGTTTTGTAAAAAAAAAAAAGCTTCTAACTTGCATCTCTTAATTTTTTATCACATACAATGTACTGCTCCCAATTTGGGGTGGAAACATTCCAGCCTTCCCACGAAAATCTAGCATAGAAAATCTATTCATTCTTTATATTCTGGCTGTGATAATATGGTTCATTTTTCCTCATTTATTTGTCCAGTTAAAATCATAGTGATTACAAATCTTTGTCTGGCTTCTCCACTTTTGAAGTTTCACAAAGCAAGTCACCACTAGATTGGGAAACTCGGGATGATGTGTTGAAGAGTTGATTAAAAAAAATGTCTAAATGTGGTTACACACAGAGTCATAAAAGAAAAACAAAGGGTTCTGGGTTCCTCCTTCCAATGGTTCATGTAAAGTGTAAACCTAAGGACAGTTTTGGAAGGCCAGAGCTTTTTGCTTGGATTTTTGACCAAGTATTCTTCACCTTGATCTCCTTCCTGTCATGCTCTGTGACAGTATGTATGAGAACTACAACAATGTATCACTTGATATAATGTTCTGCCAGTGAGCAACAAGGAGGGATTACTAGGTAAGGCTCAGACAAAAATTCATTATAGATTAAAATTGTGGGGTTTTTTGCTTATTGGAAAATTCTCTGTTGGATATTCATAAGAAGAAAATTGAGTTCACAAACAGGATTTGAATTTTTCTGTTTAAGCAGAACCACTATCCATTTATGTAAATGTTAAAAAAAAAAAGGAGAGAGAGATGAAGAGAAATTATTTCCAGTTCCCCCATTCAAACTTTTCTCTTACCTGATCCAAGAGATCTTCAAGGGAAAATGGATTTAAAACCACTCTTTTTTGAAAATGGTAATTGATAAACTGGTTTGAATTTCACAGCTGTACTCAAGAACTCTCTTTCATTGTGTGAAAATTAAAGTGGATGTTAAGAATATTTCCTACAGAGAAATTACCTGAATTTTGTCACCAGAGTTATATGACCTAATTTAATTTGCTTGGCAAGGCATTACCTAATGTAGAATCATTTGTGATGTTGATATCTGTGTCTTCACAAGCCTATATAAACCTACAAACCATGTAGATTAAATTGCCCTGGCAGCACAAATCAAAGGCATTAGGCATCCCCTTCTGAGGATGGTGTATGTATTAAATGTCTATACTCATACATTAGATTAAATTTCATAATTAGCAAGATGCCATATGTTTTGGGAAATATACTCACTAAGAAGGGTGCCTAGAAGCTTGAAAAATTATATGCCTTATGAATTTGGTTAACATTGTCACTGTGAGCAAAAAATCCCAGACGTGGAGGTCTTGTCTCTACTCTCCCCTGTAAAGACCAGGCTGTTCACAGCATGGCCAGAACAGGCAGTGTGCCCGAGGTGGCTGAGGATCACAGGTGAGAGTCTGTCAGGAAACCTGCAGCTGAACAGACATAAGCCCCACTCTTGATGTGAGGAGGAACTCAAGTACTTCAATTTCTAAAGCTGAAAGAAAAACCAGGGTACAACAAACAGCATTTGACTGGTCCCTGAGGGGTGCTCCTTGCAAGGAGATTCTCCATTCTTATTGACGCCTTCATAAAGCTGATGTCTTTATAATGCTTCAGGAGTCTCAGAGGATGTTGGGAAAATTGCCTTGATTCCACTTTCAGGAACTGGTAACACTGTATTCCTTGGCAAAAAGCATTTTTCTTTCTTTATTTTTTTAACTTACAGAGACTGAAACAAATGCCCGTTTGAGATCCTGGAGAATCACAACCCTTAGCATCTATAATTTCTGTGGATTGCTAGCACTGTTTACTGTTAGAACAAGGACGGGAATTTTGGAGAGATGCTCAGGTAGAGCCAAATAAGAGGAACAAAAAATTGTCCAAATCTGCTCTGCAACCATCCTAGAAGCTTTGGGTAAGTGCCTTCCTGAATGCTGGCTGTGGGACTCTGAGCTCTGCCTCTGTGCAACCTGGCTGGTTTTGGTGTAGTTGCTCAGGGTTTTTTCATTTGGGCATTTTTATTCTCTCAGGATGTATTTCCCAGGTCCTCTAAAATAATTTCTTATAGCTATTTTGCTCTCTAAAATGGTCTGAGAAGCATTAGCCAAAGGCAGTGTTAAGAAGACGGTGCAAGCACAGTAGTTCTGTATGCTGTTTACTAAAATGAGGAAAGAGAGCTATGTTCCTAGAGCATTCATAGCATTTGAAAAAGTGCTCTCAAGGTACCTTAGTCTCAAGAGATATAACACAGCAGTTCCATTTTGCCCCTAGGCTACTGTGAACTAGTGCCACACCTGATCCACCTTTATCATGGATCTCTATGCTACAGACGTGAATATTTTAAAATTGCCAGTCCTCAACAAATTGAGCACAGCCTGTCCCAGGTTTTATCAGATCACAGTAATAGCACGCGTTTGCTGGATGCAATATAATTCTAGGTTTTAAATTAAGTGAACCCACTGTGGGAGATAACCCATAGCAACAACAGCTTTAGATAGATAAAATGCTGTTTGCCTGCGGAATATTACAGACTTTGTCTGGCTTTTTCAAACCGTGTTGTGAAAACTAGTAAACATTCACATTTAAAAATATCCTCAGTTCTTTACTGCGTAACTCATTCTTACTGTATTCTTTTTTCTTGGACATGACTTTTATACTTTATATAGAAATCTGTGCTCTTCTGGAAGGGAAGAAATTTCCAATTACGTATTCCTCATAAGAAGAATATTAGAGTGATAATGGTTCCTATATTCAAATTGTGAAATAATTTGCATTGGGAGATTAAAAAATCCCCATAACAATGCCAAATGCAGAACATTTCCAAAGAGTCTCTCCAATAACCTTACTGTAACACTGAGGGATGGTAACACTTGACAATTATCTCAGGCTGGGACGAATAAAGCCAGGTTTAACTATAAGGAACAGTGACAAATCCGAACATGTGTGCTCTCTTTCCAGTTCTCTCCATATTGTGGAGGGATGAGGGTTTGTAGAGGGATTCTCCCTTTCTCATGTAGTTACACTCAAAATACTCCAGGACACAGTCTGGAATGTGTAAAACTTCAGAAACTGCATTTGCCTTGTGCAGTGGCCAGTGTTAGTGCTATAGGCTTGATCCCAATCACATACCACAATAACTGTTTTCTGCTCCCAGAGAGCCAGTTTTTCTCTTGTGTCTCCAGAGAACTCTTTTGGCTGCTTTATTCTTCCATTGAGTGCACTATGCTGTTTCTTACAAATATGCAATATCTATTTTGGATAATAATATTAAAAATGGATAAAGATATGGCACTTGAAATTCTCCGGGTTGTCCCAGCATTAATAGTAGCAGATGGTGGAAATCAATCTGCTATTAATTTACTTTCATGTCAAACACTCGACATAATTAAGTAAAGTGTCATCTAAACTCTGATTACTTACTTTCAAATTAAAATGATGTGTAAAACAGGCTTCTAATTATCATGCTAATACCTATGAAATGCTGTTTTCAGTTTCCAAGCTTCATAGGCTTTTTGGTACCAGACTTCAAAGTCTCCTGGGAGGAATTATGGGTAGGAAGGTCAGGATTTAAAGCTAGATTTGTTTAATACTGTCCTTCATGTGGGAGTGCTCATTTCAGTTATTAATTCCCTTTGCTAAATTTTACATATGTAACAAAGCATGACTATCAGTGTTATATTCAGGTGCCATTTGCCCCAGCTGCACACAGACACAAAAAAAGTTGTATCCTCCCTTACGCTAATAGAAATTACCCAGGTGCATCAGAGACGTGATTTAAAACCTTAATACAGTACATATCTGTGTTCAGAAAAAAGCTTATTTGTGCTAGTGTTAATTAAAGCCAAATTAGAAGAAGAGAAAAACAAATCTGACTGAGAAAAACATCATCATGCATGCCATTTGCTTGTGATTGTGCACATACCTAATTACCTTTCCACAGAGATGAAATATCAGAAAGGAGTCTCCCACCCTTTTGTTTATTATCTCTTTAGTACAACAGTTTTCCTCTGTAACCTATCACATCCAACCTTGTTTTCAATGTTTTCAGCTACTCAAAATTTCTCTTTTTAATTTTTTTTTCTCTTGAGGAAACTCAGTTTAATCTTTTACAGACTGACCAAGAAAATGTTTCCAGATGCTCATCTAGCCCTTTTCACTCCTCTGAGTCATCCAATCCCTCCTATGTCTGCTGCTGGACTTCAAAATAGGATTACATTATATGTGATTTACAGCCTACAAACTGGATATAGGATTAGCCATTTTAGCTTGATTCTACCTGATAATCTGTGAAATAGTATCAGGAGCAGAAACCTTTTCCCAAGCAATAATTTTCCACATGAGAAATGTATCTTTAGAAATGTTGTTGCCTCAAGTAACAGGAGAAAATCACAACTGCTGTGAGCAGAAGAGAGGATGATCCATGCAAAAATTCTTTCTCATTAGTCTTTCAAAAAGACTTGAAAATCAGCCTCAGTTAAATAACAAGGAAGCAAATCAAGGAGTGGCGCAAAGATCAGCAAGGCTATCATCATACTTCATTAGCAGCGAATATATGTGCCTTCATAGTACAGCAAAAAACAACCTACAGGCAGAAGGTCTTCTCAACAAAGGGAAGAAATAAAGAGATACAAAGTTTTAAGAAAACTGGCCATAGAGGGCTTTGACCTTCCTGCTAGTGGGAGGCCAAGGACAGCCTGTACAGAAGTAGCTCTGGAAAAATTTTCTAGAATGTCTCATACTGTGTTGGATGATTTGCTTTTATATAGCTGGTCCCTCTGACTCCTGACAGCCCTACATTCAAAAAGACAAAAGGACTTAGCTTCTACTTTGGAGATTAAATAATTTAAATGTTGCCACTAGCGAAGTTATAATCTCAGTGTACTGCAGTAAAAGCCATGGTGGAGGCTAGCCAGCATCCTTGTTATAGTGTAGCTTGTACAGGAACACATCAGCTGATAAAAGGGTCAGAGCACATCACATCTAGACACCATCACTACCTCCTTCCAGGCCTTTATAAGTGAGGCTTAGCAAAACAATCCAAGTTTATTTTAAACTAAACTATAGTCAAATGAAAACAAACAAACAAAAAAAAAGCCTGCACTTCTACAGGACCACCAAAAAGATTCATATAAAGACAATGCTTTTTATTAGAGATGCTAACATTAAATATAAAAAATATTTGGTGGACTCAGGAATGAGACCAAAATACCTTGCTATCAGAGCAATGGGTTTCCAAGTAGTGAAGACCAGAATCACATTTCTGACTTGCCTTTTTGTAGAAGGGCATTTGCTCAAACGGATCAAACTGATCACAGCACTTAGAAGTAAAGAACAACATCAGGGTGAAAAGTATTACTTAAATGATGCAGAACGAGCAAAATCAATCACTACTTGAAATCAAATGATTTTGAAAAGATGGATATGCTTTAGAGAGCTCGATGTGCTTGTGCAAATTCATGTTTCGTGTGAGAAGCGATTTAAGCACTGTGAGACAGTGGCTCTGCCAACCTATGAGTTCTTCCCAAATACGTGACCCTTGACTACAAATGGGGTGGAAATACAACATTCACCACCATTGCTTGTCAATGAGAAACGGAAACAAATGCATGACATTGTACTTTACTTGAAAACATAACAGTACTTCCCTTGAAAGAACTCTGTTGCTTGGTACATATAGGAATATCACAAGATAAAAGATGACAGTTCCACTATGTGGCTTCTGAAAAAGGAGACGGGACGGAAAAGAATAATGTCTCTGCGAGATAAGAAGCATCTTCATTTGTGACTGTTGTGTTTTGTCTAGTTATTATAGTCACTCTGTTGAACATAATATGGATTGAGGGGATTGATAAAAAAATTCAGGCAAAACTTGCTGCAGCAATTTAGGAAATTACAAAATGTGCCAATCCACTCTGCACTTTGGTGTGGGTAACAGAATCACAGAATCACAGAATACTACGAGTTGGAAGGGACCCACAAAGATCATCTAGTCCAACTCACCATCTAACGCCTGTACAGAGATCGAACGCACACCCCAGAGTGGTGAACATAAACCTAGATCCCTCACAGGCGCACAGGCCACTCCGAGCCAGGAGGGACTCACAGGACCATCCAGCCCTACACCCCCAGCTAGACCATGTCTCTAAGCTCCTCATCCAGTCTTCTCTTAAACCCCTCCAGGGATGGTGACTCCACCACCTCCCTGGGCAGTCCATTCCAATGAGCGATCACTCTCTCTGTGAAAAACCTCTTCCTAACATTCAGTTTAAACCTCCCCTGGCGTAGCTTAAGGCCATGCCCTCTCGTTCTGGTGTCGTCAGCCTGAGAGAAGAGATCCACACCCATCTGGCGGCAACCTCCCCGCAGGTAGTTGTAAACAGCACAGCTCTCTAGTGCAAAGATGGCAAGATAGAAGTGCTTGCTCAGAAATACAATGCATCTGAATCATCTGATCTGATCAACTTAAGCGGAATTCTAGTTACTGGACTTCAGATTACCTTCAAACTTGCGGGTTCATATGTATCCCTGGCTCCAGAGTAGGGCTGGACTGATGTGGTGGGGGAAGGTGAAAGGAAGCAATGAGTTGCCTTCCACTGCATTCCTCTTTCTACAGGGAGGACATGGGGATGGAAAGGATGGACAGTGGCCTGACATATGGACAACTGGAGCACCAGAACTTAGAACTGCAAATGACCAAACTCAATCAGATTTGCAGTATTGCCAGCAATTGTCATCCACTGAAGCATGTTCTTAATTAAGCATCTCCTCAGACATAAAAAATTCTATTGTCTGGAATAAATTGTTGGCTGTGAAAAAGAAAAAATGGGGAATTTCTTTATAGAAACATAATAATGTAAACCTATAAATAGGGTAGGAGCAGGGGAATAATACACCATGGGAAAATGGGGGCTATGGGAAAATAGGATATGAAGAAAAAGTCATGGTCAAGATTTTACTCAGTGTCTTGCCTTTTAAAATTTTATATGGAATTTAAAATTATTTATAAACATACAGTTTTGTTGAAAGAGTTTAAGGAGAAAAGAGGTTTTGGGAAAAATTTGGTGGAAGAGAATTTGAAGGAATGTGTGATCAGAGAAGACATCACATGTAACAGACAGCAGACTGGGCAAAACATGAAGATTTCAGTGAGATAGTGTTATGAGTGAGAAAACTCATGGCCACATCAGCTAGGATTCAGCACCTTTGCAAGCTAAGTCACTTCTGTTTTATGATGCTTAACTTGGATTTGGAGCCCTAAGTTACAAAAACTTTAAATTTCTTTAATCTTCGTGTCCAATAAATCAAAGACCCTTTATCAGATACCTTCATGTAAAATAAGCCATAAATGGAGACATCACAAAATGTAAAAACTAGAACAGATTATCTCAGCCTCCAATGTTCAAGAGGATTTTTGAGCTTTAATATGATTCTCCTTTTATGGCTATTAAAAATATAAATACTAAATGATTGCATATTTATGCAATTCTGTTGGTGATTATATTTTCTAACTGTGTATAACACTTGGTTTGTCACTAAATCTTATTTAGAATTCAGTCATACTCAGAATAAAGTAGATCCCTTAGCAATACAATAGCTGACATATTTAAGTCTCTTAGACACAAAAATAATTTCTAAAGTTTTGAAAGAACAAAACATATGCAAGTTAAAAGCAGAAGGATGTACATATACTGAAAAGGAAAATATTTCAGTAATAATGTGCTTGTAAGAATCAAGGTAAGACTTAGTCTAAGAGAAGAAAGGAAAGAAAGGGAAATACTATCTGAGGAAAATATCTGAACAAACCAATAGGCTGTTCATACAAATAGCAACCCATAAATGTAGGCTGATATTTTCACTTGGAAGTGAACAGTGACGTGAAATAACGGTAAAAAACCTATTAGTCATTTCTTGTTTATCAAAGCTTCTTCCAACATATTGTTGAATTGCATCTAATAATCTCTTTTGAAAAAGGAATAGCTCTGGGCAAATAGAAATAACAGAATGTGAAATCATAGTGATGCAGAAAAATAGAACAAAATCTCCACCAGATATTTTACAGAGATACATGAAGATGAGCTATTTTTAATATCTGGAAAGATTTGGATACAATTATCTATGATAAAATAAGGAAGGTACATCCTATTTCTATGCCATAAAAACAACCCCCCAAAAACCAGCAGAACATCTGCCTAAAAGGCCTCTGATCCTTTTTTTCTTTTTTTTTCAACTCCATGAACACCCACTTAATTTTTTTTTCAATTTGTTTTTAAACTGCATCCCTGAATAAGGTAGAATAAATTTCCAACATTCAGAAGAGGATTTTTATAATGTACTACGGCTACAATAAATTGACTCGTCATAGTTTACTGGCCATATTGAACAGTTTCCAAAGTGAAGAATAAAATGCCACTTTCTTTATCACAGTTCAGAAGGAAACCCTTAGAAGATGTAAGCAATCCTCAGCCTAGGACAACTCCTGTAATGCTTTTGATGTCTAGGGAGAGATTAGATTTACTCTAGGAATTCTCTGAATCCTGGGAGTACTCAAGGCCAAGTTGGATGGGTCTCGTAGCAACCTGGTCTATTGTTCCTGCCCATGGCAGGGAGGTTGGACATGAATGATCTTTAATGCCCCTCTCAAACTAAACCATTCCATAATTCTATAGTTCAACTAAGGAAAATAAAATTTTCTTCTATGCGATGGAAATAGGAAGAAGGAAAACATATTCTTTTCACAGATCTCAAGGATAAAAAAAAAAGGATCACTTTTTTAAAAAAAAAAAGATTATGTTTAAAACATTTTCTTAGCATTTTCTAGAACATCAGCATCTCTCGTACAGTACAAGAAAACCTGTGTTAACTTCCTAATAGATATGAAATATTAAATAGAGGATTAGAAAGTATTATTTAGGTATACATTTTAATACAGAAATTTACAAATATACAATCATGACTCTTACATATCCTAAAGTTAATCAATATCATGTCCTAATTTTTTATTCACATTGATGTCTTTTCTTTGGTATACAACTGGAAAAATATGACAGAATTACGTATTAGAGATTATATAATCCAAATATGACCAGAAACTGGCTCTATGGTTTTAGAGCTTACCTACTATTTTAGTAGTGGTTTTGTATTGTATTGTAAAGTAAGAATGCTGGTTTTATTATAATTAGGTTAGTCATTCCTTCTACTAAAACCTCTACAAAGATGACTAATGTTTGATGCAGTTGGATGCAGAATGTAAAAACGTCCAAGTAAATAACATTTTTTTTTTTTTTGGCTCTAACATGAATGCACCTTTTTCAGTTTCCCCCTAGGCTAAAGGTTTACCTTGTTTTTGCCATCCGTATTATTACACCCTGGTGTTCAAAAGGTAGAACAGTCCTCAGGGTAACACCACATTAGTTTCATGGCATGTGCAGTCTGTTAGAACACTCCCGGGCTTGTGTTTTTCACTGACACCCAACTGAGGTTGTCCTAATGCAGTGACCTTGGGCTCACTGAAGTCTTAGGGAGGGAGGACTCCCTTGCTGGAGACTGTGGTGAAAAACCTCTCATTAAGAATAAAATTTTGCCATCTGTCACAAGCCTCATGTAAACAGCTGAAACAAAAAAAGCCTTGGTTTCCCCAGATCCTGAGCACTTTCACTACAAGTCAGACTAATGGTGTCAGACTAATGACAGTCAGGGGAAAAAAAGAGGCAAAAGACCATGGAAAACAGTATAATTTAAAGCCAGTTTTACAAAGGGCTAAATAAAAAACCCAGAAAAGTGTGCAAATAGAAGTAATCTCAGCAGCTCCCCTTTCCCTAGCTTGCTTGTTACATGTTTCTGGGTGATTTGGAAGCATTATTAAGCACAAGGGCTGTACCACAAATAGTCTGGGAATGATACACATCTCTCCGGCTCAGTGTAGTTGGTTTCTGCATGAGGCATGCATGCAACTCTTCAGTGCAGATCTGTCAACTTCTATAGCATTCATATTTTCTTTTCCTTTTTTTTTTGGCGGGGGAAAAAGGGTTGTTTGTTTTTAGTATAAACCCAGATAATTTACACAATTTAAGGGAACATTAGTCTGCGAAATGTAAATGTACAGTGAATCCCCAGTGCACCGTGATCTCTCCTTTACAACCCCGCCCATTTGCGAAGCAATTTTTTCGCAGTCCGGCTTCTGGGGTTTGCGAGGTTCCCCAGAGCACGCATGCGCTGTGCCTCTGCTTTGCCGAGGGGCGGTGCTGGCTCTCCCTGTGAGGCGGGATGGGCCCGCCCCCCAGGGAGGGCACGCAGGGAGGGCGCGCAGTTTCTCCGGCTAAGCCTGGCGTTTAGAGCCCCGCAGCAGCCCCCGGAGGGCCAGCAGCCCCCAGCCCTGCAGCAGCTCCCAGTCCTGCAGCAGCCCCGGTGGCCCGAGATGCCATGCCGGGACACTGTGGGCACGCACATCGGGGTCGGTATGGGGGAGCCGCGGCACGGGATTTGGGCTGTGGGAGCACGGCCACAGCAGCCCGGAAAAGCCAACAGATTCTCGGGGGGAAGGGATGTCTCCTGAGTCAGAGGGGGCTCAGAAACGGTTCCCTTTGTCCCCCTGTGTTGACAGTCCAAGGAGAGAGGCAGAAAATGGTCCACAGCGCTCCAGACTGTCGGGAGGTTGGAGCAATGGGCGTGGCCTGCATGCATATTAACGACCTGCACTTCTTTGCGAGTTTGGCTTTCTGCGAGACCTCTGGGCTGTCCCCTTCCTTGCGAATGAGGGGGTTTAACTGTAGAGCAAACACACTGAGTTGGGTGATAGAGTCTTTCAGCCTCCAGTACCTGGACTTTGTGCTTTCAAACTCTTTGTACGGGCTAGCTCTCAGAGCTCTGAGATGAGAGGTGAGCGAATGGTGCAAATGGGTGGTGGGCTGAGGGGGCAGGGTTACAGCACCCTGGGGCACCTTGGGAAAAGGCAGAGGAAGTTGTTCTGCACTGGAAGGGGGGGTGTGAGGTGAAGGCAGAAAGGGATGGAGCAGGACTCATTATGGGTATCAACAAGAAAGGCCATAAAACTAAACAGCTGAATAAAAAAAAGCATGAATAAAAAAAGGTAAGAAAAGAAGAGGAATATATATAGCGAGTACATCTTACACATTTTCTGATGCTGGGCACTCTTGTGCTCATGTGGCATCAGATGAATTCAGATAGATTTCCCTAAGGAATTCTGTGGAGAGCAGACCCTATCCATGGAGACACATTCTCCCATTCTCCTCCTTTCAATCATTTCAGCTAATACAGGAGTTTCTCACAAGAAAATTATACAATTCCCAGAGGATTTGCACAGAACTTTTTTGCTGCACAGTTAGATAAAGGCAAGGCTATGTAGGAGGCAAAATTGGCATTATGTTGTGGGAGCTGCCCTCAGACAGCTCTGTGACCATGATGTAGCCAAGGTAACCCTGCATCCAGGAGACCTGTGCAGCCTGGCACAGCCCAAGGACCCTGTTGGGCAGGCAGCCCAGCATGCACCTGCACCTGCCTGGCGTAACAGTGACGAGTGTCACCTGCTCCTCCATGGGAAGCTGTGTCCCAGGCAGGCGAGTGGTGCTCCACCCCCTGATCCACACAAAAGTTATTTTTCTCAACCATTTTGTAAGTTACAGATTATCTGAGGGGACTATCCAGCTAACAGACAGTTTTCCAACACGTTGGAAGGGTATCTCCATTCTAACAGATCCCAGTGCAGATCTGGCTGATGTGGGGCAGCAAGCTCTGGTGTTGGGCTGCTCAAGCCCTGTGTATAAGGCCCAGTAGAGCAGGGATGTTCAGGATTGCCAGATCCTTGAACACAATGCCTTCTGCAAAGCACTTAGTGCCGAAGTTAAGGCAACAGAGATATGAATAGGGGAGGGGGAAAGTAGATGAGAAGGAAAAAGGTTCTGGAATCTAGTGCCAGACTAGGAAAAGGAACACAGAATATTATAGAAATGGGAAGACACCCATAAGGATCATTGAGTCTAACTCCCTGCTCTTTACATGACTAACTAAAATAACACTACATGACTAAGACCATTGTCCAGGTGCTCCTTAAACTCTGAAAAGCTTTGTGCCATGACCACTTCCCTGGGGAGCCTGTTCCAGTGTCCAATCACCATCACAGTGAAGAATCTCAGCTTCCCCTGACACAGTTTCATTCCATTTCCTCATGTCCTATTGCTAGTCACCAGAGAGAAATCAGCACCTTCCCCTCCACTGCCTGCCTTGAGGAGGTTGTAGACTGCCTTGAAGCCACCCCTTAGCCTTCTCTTTTCAAAAGATTGGAAGTTGGCCAATGTGATACCTATCCATAAGAAGGGTAGGAGGGAGGACCCAGGAAATTATAGACCTGTTAGCCTGACCTCGGTGCCAGGCAAAGTTATGGAGCAAAACATCTTAAGGAAAATTATGTTGCACCTCCAGGAGGGTAAGGAGATCAGACCTAGTCAGCATGGCTTCAGGAAAGGAAGGTCCTGCCTGACCAATCTAATTTCCTTCTATGATCAGGTGACCCGCCTGGTTGATGAGGGAAGAGCTGTTGATGTGGTGTACCTGGATTTTAGTAAAGCCTTTGACACTGTCCCCCATAACAAACTCCTGGTGAAGCTGGAGGCTTGTGGTTTGGATGAGTTTACAGTGGACTGGATCAGGAGTTGGTTGGATAACAGAGCTCAGA
>WEKX01028187.1:508484-528284 GCA_013390025.1 Pitta sordida
AACAAGGTTAGAAAAGACCTTTGAGATCATCGAGTCCAACCTATTACCTGTCACCATCGCACCATTTAAACCATACCACTCAGTGCCTCGTCGAGCCTACTCTGAAACATCTCCAAGGACGGTGATCCCACCCCCTCTCTGGGCAGCCCGTTCCAATGACAGATCACTCTTTCAGTGAAAAAGTTTTTCATAATATCCAGCCTAAAGCCCCCCTGACAGAGCTTGAGACTGTGTCCTCTTGTTCTGGCTCCAGTAACCGGAGAGAAAACACTGACCCCTGCCTGAGTACAACTCCCTTTCAGGTAGTTATTATCTTGCCTTAAGCCTGGCTTTCCAGCAGGTGTTTTCACAGAATCACAGAATCGCTTAGGTTGGAAGAGAGCTCTGAGGCCATCGAATCCAACCTGTGAGCGAACACCATCGTGTCAGCTAGACCGTGACACATCCAGCCTTTCCTTAAACACCTCCAGGGATGGTGACTCCACCACCTTCCTGGCCTGCCCGTTTCAATGTATGGCCACCCTTTCTGTGAATGTCCTAATGTCCAACCTAAAAATCCCCCGATGAAGCTTAGGATTCTATTCTCTTGTCCTGTCACTGGTTGCCTGTGAGGAGAGACTGACCCCCACCCCAGCCTCCTTTCAGATGATCATAAAGAGCAATAAGGTCCCTGCCAATCCTCCTCTTCTACAGGCTAAACAGCCCCCAAACCCAGCTCCCTCAGCTGCTCCAGACATGTCACCAGCTTCGTTATCCTCTGGACTTACCCCAGCACCTCGGTGTCCTTCCTGAGCTGAGGGGCCCAGAGCTGGACACAGTACTAGAGGTGTGGAATGTGACCCACCAAACCTAACTGAGTTTCCCAGTGAGTGGGTGGAGAGGAGCCAGTCCTCTGCTTCCAGCCCCACAGCTAAGGGCGCCCTGAGGGGATGTTTGCCTGGGGTTGCCATGGTCCTGACGAGTTTGTGGCTGTGCTGCTTGTGCTACCACCCAGCTCTTTAGTAAGGGCTTGGAGTTTTGCGTGTTTTGACTCTGTAAACTGATTCTGAATGCCTGTTAAGCAATCTGACTATGAATCTCTAAGTTGCATAGAGTTCATATACATGAAGAAATATAATCTTTAGATAGATAGAATAAATCCACTTTAGCATAGTTGTGAGTGAGGTAGTTATTATCTTGCCTTAAGCCTGGCTTTCCAGCAGGTGTTTTCACAGAATCACAGAATCGCTTAGGTTGGAAGAGAGCTCTGAGGCCATCGAATCCAACCTGTGAGCGAACACCATCGTGTCAGCTAGACCGTGACACATCCAGCCTTTCCTTAAACACCTCCAGGGATGGTGACTCCACCACCTTCCTGGCCTGCCCGTTTCAATGTATGGCCACCCTTTCTGTGAATGTCCTAATGTCCAACCTAAAAATCCCCCGATGAAGCTTAGGATTCTATTCTCTTGTCCTGTCACTGGTTGCCTGTGAGGAGAGACTGACCCCCACCCCAGCCTCCTTTCAGATGATCATAAAGAGCAATAAGGTCCCTGCCAATCCTCCTCTTCTACAGGCTAAACAGCCCCCAAACCCAGCTCCCTCAGCTGCTCCAGACACGTCACCAGCTTCGTTGTCCTCTGGACTTACCCCAGCACCTCGGTGTCCTTCCTGAGCTGAGGGGCCCAGAGCTGGACACAGTACTAGAGGTGTGGAATGTGACCCACCAAACCTAACTGAGTTTCCCAGTGAGTGGGTGGAGAGGAGCCAGTCCTCTGCTTCCAGCCCCACAGCTAAGGGCGCCCTGAGGGGATGTTTGCCTGGGGTTGCCATGGTCCTGACGAGTTTGTGGCTGTGCTGCTTGTGCTACCACCCAGCTCTTTAGTAAGGGCTTGGAGTTTTGCGTGTTTTGACTCTGTAAACTGATTCTGAATGCCTGTTAAGCAATCTGACTATGAATCTCTAAGTTGCATAGAGTTCATATACATGAAGAAATATAATCTTTAGATAGATAGAGTAGATCCACTTTAGCATAGTTGTGAGTGTCCCCGTCTCATTCAGGAGACCCGGGTTTGATTCCTGCCAGGGAAGCAGTGGTGCTGTTTAAGAGTTGGTCTTGATGATCCTTGTGGATCCTTTCCAACTCAGAATATTCTGTGATATATCTGTGAAAATGTTTGAGACACTTAAGAGGCTTTTGCTTGGTAGTGATTCCAGGATTTAGCATTGTTTAGTGCAGGCTTTTCAAAGGTACATATTCTTGCTCGTAGGCATTTACAAAAACTCACCGACAGAGAGAAATGGGACCGTTGGTTGGACTGTTAATGTAATGTGCAGGTTGCTTTTTTGGAGATGTACTAGGATGAAAACATTAGGTTTTAATAGTGATAAAGCCTGCCATTCTTTCAACTGATTTCACTAAAACAAATTCTTCTTAAAACTGATTTAAAAAATTTTATTTTCGGGAACTTGGGAATTAAATTCTCATGTGGACCTTCGAATTCCGGTTGTGTAGATTTCTCTTGCTATACTTTCCTATTCTCCAAAAAGACCAAGCAAAAATCTGAAAAATTAATTTACATTGTCTAATTTGAGTCTTTTGTAAAGATGTTTTTATTACTTTCATGCAGAACTTTCAATGTTCTTGTGACTTTTCATGTTGTCTTAGGGAATGCGTTTGCTCTTGAACTGTTCCACACAGTGCAACTCCTATTAGCCATACTTATTTTTGGTGGAAACTTTGGAAACATGTTTTGTGAGTAGTAAGGAATGTAACTGCTTATGTTGTTGTCTGCTGTTACAAAGTTAAGTTTGCAAAACTTACCAAGACATATTTTTTAGCTTCTGAAACGGAGTTAATTTCTGGTGGGTCTGATAAACAACTTATTCTATGGGAATGGAATGGTACTGGAACATGGAATCAGGTAAGCAGGAATAACCTCTTTTCATATCTCCCTCTGTTTCTCACATGTCAAAATTACCTCTTTTGTCTGTACTTCTGGTTCATACATCTTCACTTGAATTTGACTGTATCCTTGTAATTGTTGGTATTACGTTGTGCTATGTTTTCGTATAAATATTTCCCCTTGTCTGTAGCTCATCTTTTTCAGAGCAGCATTTCTAAAGAAATTAATTGTCAGTAGTCAAATGGATTTGTTTAGCCTGTCTGATAGGTCCTGTTTGTCTGTTCTTGACTCTGATCTCATGTGGCACTTCTCTTTAAACTACCTTAAAATCTTCAAACCATGAGGTCCATTTTGAGTTGATGTTTTCTGTTCTCATCTTCCTCATTTCCTTATATCCATTTCTAGCAATTTTTGGCCGATCTGTGCAACAGGGTGGACTTTGTATATGGGTAGTCTTAGCAGGATGATATACAATGTAGGATAGGTATTTAACAAAAGTAAAAAAATCTGTGCAACAATTGAATTCTGTTGCAAACATTGAGAAAAGGAAACATGCTGGTTTATTATCTATACTGTAAAGTGTAAGGTAAAAGATGGAGTATTGTGTAAAAGAGCCTTTAGAACGAACTGAATTTTAGATGAGAATACCCTGTACCTCATTATCTAACTTTTAAAATCTTGGTTGTTAGGCACTGTTTGTGAATGGCTGTGTAGGTAACTCATGTCACTGGCTGTCTCAAACTAGATTAGACTTGGCATTTTAAAGGGCATGAGAATGCATAGTAGAAGGAAATCCCCTAGTTTGATGAGGATTATCCTCAGTTATTTTTGATCTTGATCCATTGTGACTATGCCTTTATTTAAGGTAACTGACAGACTTTTTATTAAATTTATCTATTGATGTGATGCACAGGCTTATGACAATCATTGAAAAAGATTGTGGCTAAATGTGCACGTTTTGATGTCAGTTCTAGACTATTGTAAATTCTTAAAAACAGACAAAGTTCTATATTGGACCAATCAAAAAATTCTTACTGGAGCCTACCAAGCTATATTTGGGGAAAGTATATCAGGTGCATTTATGATGAAATTCGGATTAATGCTAGATGATTTCGGGTCACAAAATTAAAAGCGGTCTTTGTGTTTATGAGGAACAGATTGCAAATTTAATCCACTGTATTCATTCATTAAGAAAGCAGGTACTTAAGTTTGGATTTAGAGGTTCTGTTTTCCATTTTGAAGGAGTAAGAAGTTGTTTTGATTTGTGAGTGCACCCTAAGCACTGGTGCGAGAGCTGCTGTAGTGCTACTTATTCCATGGTGTTCTCTGTTCTGTCTCCTTCACTAAGGTGCTCCAAACTTTAGTGAGATGTTCCTTACAGTGAGGGACAAGAGAAGGAGAAAAAAGAAGGAAAAATGCTCTTCCTAACTTGGTATACTGTTGCAACTTTTCCCAAGGGATGGTGATGTTTGTATAGTGTACACAGGAACATTTAATTCTGTTCGACTTTGAACAGGATCTTACCAAGTTAATATCCATTACTGCCGTGCTCCTTCTTTATATTTTCAGCACAGTTTGCAGATGCTTTGCCACTGCAGGTGTACAACTTATTTTCAGTATTATTTTATTTCCTAAAAGGGCTTTAATTTTCTCATATAAGTTACTGGAATTTAAAACTTTGTAAAATTCTCTCATGTGTTCAGCCTGTGAAAAGCATTCCTCTCAAAGGCCACACAGAAGCTGTATGTGCTGTGGATGCTGTCTACCAGTCAGATGAACCAGATTTAGACCTGCTAGTAGCTTCTGCGGCTTCTGACTCTACTGTGAGAATCTGGACTCGGCATGGTTCAGAAGGTAACACTTTTTTTTATGTTGGAAACAACGTACTGGGTAAATAAGAATGATGAATGCTTATCCATTGAAGTAATTGACCAAATACTAACATCTTTTAATGCAACTACATTGATTTCTCTTCAAACTTTGGTGCATCAAAACACTGTATTGCCCTTTGACAGCCTTGGGCCGGACTTGATCTGCAGAATGAAGTATTTTTATTTTGCATCAGTGAGGTGTTGGTTGGGTTTTTTAATATGTTTTCAGAATCTGATAACATGATAACATGGACCATCAGTTTGCCTGTCATGTGGGGCAGAGTAGCTGTATGTGTGTGTGAAGTAAAATTACGTAGTAAAATGATGAATGCTGGCATTAGAAAGGTGAGGTTAAACTAATCACTTGTTTGTTACTATTGATGTGAGTCCAGTGAAGTTTGGGATAACAGGATCTTGACGTTCTGGTGAATTAGACCCTTGCATGGACACACAGGAAAAAATAACTTAGCAAAATACTTAAGAAATAATTAGGGTAGATAATCTGGATTTAAAGTGCTATTTGCTAGTCGAATTGTAGTGGCTGCATCTCTTAAGCTGCTTTCTTCCTTCTGTGATGTGTTTGAAGATTTCACATTGCCTTGCCTACAGGAGAGAGATTGGTGGAAGGTGGCAATCTGGAAGACGTTTCTCATGTTCCCAAAGAACACTGAAATCCTGTCCTTTCCATTTTGTCTTGCTGTTTTGCATTCCAGTGATGAAGGGACCAATTCTTTGGCTGTGGAGAGGTTTTTCTGCTGTCCTGTTGTTTATTTTGATCTGGATGACTTACCAGTTTAACCATTTCTAGAATCTCAGGAGTGTTTACAGATGTTTGTTCTTGTTCTTGTCTCAAGCTGCTCTAGCTAATGTATTTAATTGTATCTTCTGTGTAGTGAATACTGTTGCCACAGGATATATTTTGCAAGATTTATCACTTCTGATGTGTTACCACCACAGTGAAGCTGTATAGATTTAATACTCAATGTGAGAATAGTGACTTACCTTACCTTCTAACTCAACTAACTCTGTATGTATTTCTATGGCCCCACAGAAGATAATGTTATTATTTAGGCTTCTGAAAAAATTTAGATTTTTAGCTTCTTAGAAGAAAAATGGATGGGAAATTTTAACTGTATAATGTTGTAGGAAATGGCAGTGAAACTGTAGTACTTACTGTGAATGACATCAACACTGGCTGTTCCTGTTTTCCAGCTAAATGCATTGATATTCTGCAGTTTGGAAATGGATTTGTTATGGATGTCTGCTTATCCTTCTTGCCTGGCAGCAATGGTAAGTACAGCTGCACATCTTGAGTATCAATGCAGGAAACATAAAATCTAAGAAATCCTCAAAATAGATTTTCATTTGATTGACTCTAGACTCTTATGCCACTGCTTTTGTTTTCCTTGGAATAGCCTAAACTAATGTTTGTATTTAAAGATTTTCAATATAAAAATCACTGACTGATTACAGTGTCTTCAAAATGGTGTTCAGATTTAGTGTATGGTTGAACTCTTGAGAGTTTCAAAAGGGAATAACAATACTGTATGTGAGTGGGATGAGATGATCATTGAATCATAGAATATGTTGAGTTGGAAAGGACCCATCAGGATCATTGAGTCCAACTCCTGGCCCTGGGTGGGACACTCCAAGAATCACAGCATGTGCAAGAGAGCATTGTCCAAACACTTCCTGAACTCTATCAGGTTTGGTGCTGAACACCCTCCTGATATCCAGCCTAAGTCTTCCCTGACTTAACTTCATGCTGTTTCCTTGAGTCCTGTCACTCATCACCACACAGAAGAGATCAGTGCCTGCCCCTCCTCTTCCCCTCATGAGGAAGCTGTAGCTGCAGTGAGGTCTTCCCTCAGACTTCTCTTGTCCAGGCTGAGCAGACCAAGTGACCTCAGCCGCCCCTCATACGGCTTCCTCTCAAGGCCCTTCACCATCCTCATGGCCCTTCTTTGGATGCTCTCTGATAGCTTAATGTCTTTTTTTATATTGTGGTGCCCAAAACTGCACACAGTGAACAAGGTGAGGCTGCACCAGAAGTTTCACCTGCTTCTTGTGGTGCTCCTGTGTATGTTCTTGTTTGAATTGAAGGGCTAGAACCAGAAAAAAAATTTGAAGGCCTGCGTCAAAAATTGCAGATTAACAAGCTGCATTTATCTCCTACTGAGTCTTAAATGTGAAAAAATCTGAGATGCTGAACTAGTTTAACCTGGTTCGTATAGTTTTTTGTGTACATAAATGCTCAGATTTTATAGCTTGCCAAAGACAGGTGCTTTTGTAGCTTTTTTTGTAGAAGCTTTTAAATTTTTTTAGCTAAATGTATCCTCAAAGCAGATACATGTGTTAAGTTTGTGTTTAAGTACCATTATAGTCTTTCACATGGATAGAGGCATGCAGAGCTCACAAGAGAAGTACTACTGAATTTTCTTAGTGTATCTAGAGTTTTCAAATCTTTGCTGAATACATTCCATGCTGATATGTTGTTTTGATTACATGCTTCCAGGGGAGTTATTCACAAGCTTATTTTATTCTTTGGCTTGTGATAATTCTGTGAGATATGAGAGATCTATCAAGACGTGTTGTCCCATTTGAAAATGCCAATGTCAGTTTTTGTAGTGTTTCTGTTACCAAAAGCATCATCTGTGCTGGGAAAGAACTTTTAAACCTCTCTCTCTCTCTCCTTTTCCTGTAAATGTGGTTTTTGACGCGAAGTTAAGAGACTTGTGGATAAATTAAAATTACTAACTCCAGTACGAATTTTTGTTGTAAGTGAAGTGTCTGTGATGCCAGGTTAATAAGTATATAACTAATACTGCAGAGCAATAGATTACGTCTTCATTTATGGTACTGTACTGGTAAGAAATTCTCACTGTAACACTCTAGAATAGTGCATCTGTTTAATGTTGAAAATGTGTTGTATATAAGAGAAGTCACCATTCATTTTGGAAACACCTTAAATTAAGATTTATCATATTAGTGCTTGAAACGAAGTGTTTTTGAATCCAAAATTGTGTGGAGTACTTGGAGCTTCTTTAAATGGTGGAATAGTAAGCATTTTCTTTTGATGTGAAAAGCTCTCAGAGTCCCCAAGACTCAATTTTGCTGAAAGTTACGTTGAGAGCTTGACAGTCCTTTATTACAGGCTCTTTCCACCCCACTCAAATTAGTTATTCTAAGCAACACAGTGCTCACAGCCTGAAAAAGAGTACCTTTTCTGAAGAACTGAAATAATTTCCAAATGAGAAGTTATTTGCTTAGGTTTTGTACAGAATGAAATAAATTCTTATTCATGTGTGGTCTTTGTACCAATGAATGATCTGTGCTGCTAAAATTGTCACGAAATAGTTTAGATTTGGAACCACAAAGGTATAATTAGAAATGTTTCTTGTAGAAATTTATAAAGAGGCTTTTAATGTAACATAGCCATGTTCTGTGTTTTCTCTCTAAACCTGAAATAGTAAACCATATAACAGAATCTTTTTATTCAGAGGAGTAAGTATGTTAGTTCTAAAATCTAAATAAAGGAGCTTAAAATATATTATTAAAAATATCTCTGCTGATAATTTTGTCAGAAACATGAATCTGTAATGGCAATTCAGAATTTTAACGAGCTTTAGGGGAAAATGATCTTTGAAAACTTCAGGAATTGCTCTGAAATCTTCATGAAGGCTATGTTTTATCAGTTGCATTAAGATTTTAAAAATCTATTCTCTTGAGGACAATCTGCATTTCTTAAGTCAAGAATTAAATATAGACTTTTATGAAAATTGTAAACTCTCATGAACTAGAAGCATTTACATTACCCTCTAATTTCATCAAGCAAAAAAATTTAAAGCTCGAAATTTGATTAATACACAATGAGTGCTTTAACTTTCAGAAGACACTGATGGCCATGATGCCTTATATTTTAACTGCTTGTCCGTGTAAATAAAGTATTAACAAAAAAATTGAGCCATTTTTGTGAAGAAGTCAAATAGGGAAAGCTGATGGACTTCTTATAAAAATCTGACCAGTCATTTGCGGCTGGAATACAACTTAAGCATTTTACAGCAGCCTCTTAGTTTAGGAGGTTCTGAACATTTGTTTCTGAGCTTGGAAGAAGAGCTTTGTGCTGTTTTGGTTGGTGGTCTACAGAAGCTCTGCTTCTGAAATGCTGGGAATAGGATTTACTGTTTTACAAATGTTGATCAGCTCTTTCGTACATGTACTGTGTTTCTTCCTACCACCTGGAGAATTGTCATGATGTAGCTTGACCTCTGACAGTAAAGAATTGTCTCTTAGAACTGAACTACAACAGGTGGAGAAAAGAGCAAGTGAATTTGAAAAAGCTTTGCTGATCCATCTTACTTTCCTTATTTCCTTTGCAGGACTTCTATCTCGATCAGATCCAAATTCTAATACCCTAGAGCATTTATGTAAAAACGAGTGTGCTAGTGTGTTTTTGCTAACTACATATATTTCTTGATAGAACCTTTTGAATGAAAGCATCTGCATTTGTCTGCCACAACAATCAGATCATAATTCTGTCCTGGTTTTTATTAGTTAAAGTTTCGTTCCATGGAGTAAATATGTAATTACAGTAATGGCTCATAAATTGTGTTTCTGTGGAAAGGATGGTACTGTCTTCAAGAACATCCACTGTGATGTATTTTGTGGAATACAACCTCACTCTTGCCCAATTTCTGTGGACCTGGTGACCAAGTCTTCTTTCAAGACAGCTCATTGTCTTCAGGCCAAAGGAGGGCTTTTTAGTCCTATGCAAAATGAGGAGGAGATGTAGATGAAGTGTGACTTAGAGTTTGGAGAGAAGCAGCAAGGGATGCAGGTCCAAAACTGTGGAATGTGACTTAGAAGTGCAAGAGGAACAGCAAATAACTAGGCATGGATTTGGTACAAGCAGAAAGAGGAACAGCATAGAATAGAGCATAAATGTATTTTGAATATTCAACTTGTCTGGTCTATTCATAGCAAATGTAACATTATCTATATAAAGGGATGGCATTTAGCATTGTAGGGGGTTTTTTTGCAAAGGAAGTAGTTGATTTTAGTGATACTTAGTATCTTGTTTTCTACCCAGACTTGAGAAATGCAAATGATAACTTATATCTTCATAATTTTATAATGAATTCATTTTTCACTGTTTTTTTTAGTGTTTCAATCCCTAGCAGTACTACTTCATTCTTATGACCTAAAAAGAGTAGCATAAGGATTAACTATTTTCCCCCATCATCTTCTGTGGGAGAGAGGAAATAATATACTGCCTAATTTCTCTTCTTTTACCCTTAGGTTTAACTTTTTCTGGTTTGATTCAGTAGACTTAGGGCATTTGTGTACTTTCTACATAGCTGATGGTAGTAAACTACTACTCAAGTCTTGAGTAGTTGTATAATGTTCATTGCTTTCATATTCTCGGATACAGACAGTGGTCATCTGTCTTCCTTTTTTGATCTATCTTTTTATTTGCTGTATAATTGAGAGCAAATGCCTGTTAATATCAATAAAATATGATTAGTTAAAACACTTGAAGTTCCTATAGATATGTGAGCATGAGACAACTGGTCTTTTTCGCATCTTAAGTATTTGCATATATTATTTGCATGCCAAAATAACTCTTGAGTTTTGTGTTCTTGAGATAGTAGTCTATTTCAGATAGTGTTAGGCGTGTAGTGTAGGAAACATTAAAAAGCGTCTGTCGGTATGAATGTATTTCTGAATACTACAGTGATGCCTCGCTATTTGCGCTTCATTATTTGCAGCTTCAATACATGGCGGTCCCCTCCCCTGCCCCCACTCCCCCTGGGCCTTACTGGCTTGTCCTAGATTAGAACAATACATTCTAGGGAGGCTGGGAACCTTCCTAGGGTGGAAAGGAAAAAACCCCCTCCTTATCTACTTTACGATACCTTTTGAATCAAAGGGACTTTCAGTCACAAAATGTAGAAAAAGGAAGCAACAATTATTTACGTGCATATATAGAAAAAAAAAGAACAAACAGTAACACAAAGGTAACGAGGAAAAAAAAAAGCCAATAAGAACACTCCACCCCTGCCCCCACACAGCCATCAGGGGCCAAATGTCCCATCAAGAGCCATTAGCTCTCCAGTCAAAAGACAAAAGGCCTCCTCCACCCAACAACCCTTGCTGGGGAGTTCTGCCTTTTGTTCACTTTGTTTAACATCTCCCCTCCTTAGAGTTTGAGAATGGCATGGTGGTTATCAAAAAATCAAATCTAACCCATGTTTACCCTATTTACTGCTACTTTGCGGATTTCACTTATCGTGGCATGTTTCCAGACCTGACCCTCTGCAATATTCGAGGGTTTACTTATATTGATTTTTACATTAGTTGTGTATTTTTTTCGTATTCTAGAGTATTGGATTTTGTAAAAAACAAAGACTTTCTTTTCCTTTCCAGTACCAATACTGGCTTGCGGTGGTGACGACTGCAAAATAAGTTTGTTTATACAGCAGAATGGTCAGGTAATTGCAGTTTTTCTCTCTTGCTCAGAACCTGCTTCTTTTCATATGTGCTGTTGATTTTCTTAAGTTTCTCAGGAAGTCTCTAGGTACCCATCACATACAACTACCTCTTTTCAAATAATACAGTTATACCTTGGTTATTTGTGCCCTTGAATTCGTGGGTTCACATATTCATGGGCTCAAAATCCACCAGTGTCATTCGCGGATTTAGGGTTTTTCACGGTCCACGTATGCTCAGTATTAGCGTATTCTCACTTCTGGGGGCGCGGGCGAATCACGATCGTATTTTAGCGTATTCATGGCCTTTTCTTGCTTTCGAATATTTGCGGTTGCGTATTTGTGGGGCCATACTTGCCAATTGAGTATTCGCAGTTTCCCTACAATATTCGCAGTCGCGTAAAACACAGTTGTTTTGCCGCGAACCCGTTTTGGTGGATTGGGAGATTCGTGGGGCTCACAGGAGCCAAAAAGATGTGAATACAGAGGTATGACTTCCATTTTTTCTGGGTAATGGTGAAATACACGTACAGAATATTGAAGTTGGATTCAGTATATGAAAGTGTTTTCTTGATTTTTTTTTTTCTTTCACTGTACGAAGATAGCCTGTGTTTCTATTCCCACTGATACAAAATAGCTGCAACTGTCCTTCTTTATTAAGTATCCATGCATTGAATGGTTCATACGGAAATGATGTTACTTTCAGTCTATAAATTCTTATAATAAAAATGTCATGATATATATCCGTGGAATTTTTTGTTGTTATTATGTATGCCCTTGATTCTTGAATGCTTTTGAACATCAAAAAGCATATTTTTAGGAGGATCTGATCTTCTAAAAGTACACATATTTTTCATGTATTATTCGGAAGCTGTCAATTTTTAGTTTTTCTTACAGATAAATGTTCCATTGAAGCAGTAGAAAAACATTATGTCCTCTCTTGCATCTGTTCTGAAGTTTTGTTAGATTCTAAAGCATGCGTTGAATGACTGTTTTTCAAAACAGAAGTCAATGCCGCTTCTTAAACGCCCTTAAAAAACACCCTCAACCTACAAACACTGCCCCAATGCACCAGTGAAGCCAAGAAATCGCAACTGAAACTGGCATATGTATTCTTCTGGATTTGTTCAGACATAGTCCCTTTAGAGATAATGAATAGATACTTCTTTTTTTTTTCTTTGAGAATGATAAAAGCTACTTTATTGATAATTTTACCAGTTTGTGTTGCCATATACACAAAGTTATTTTTTGGTTGCTGTTGTCGTCAATAAAATAAGTACTTCATTGTTTGTCTGCTATGTTCAATGATTTCTTGACCATTGAGCAGAAAAGAAGAGTGCTTTGTTGGATTTTCAGATGACTTTTCTTTTGTAACTCATGAGTTAAATCAGTTTAATGAATTCTCTGGGAATTAGCAATGGCAGGATGCCACTCATGATTCTCATCGTGCTAAAGAAAGACTTTGTCTAGGGCTGTACAGTTGATTTTTCTCATTCAGAGCCTCAAACTTGTTTTCTTCTATGAGTCAGATTAAAAAATTATATACTGTTTGCCAGAAATGCTCAGAAGAGACATAATTTACTTTGCTAATTGTTTTCCAAACTTTTGAGTATAGCAATAGTCTTACCCATTCTTAAATGTACTCAGTCTCTGCAGGATAAAGGAAGGTAACTTGTATAAACAAGTTCCATCTTCAGCTTCATAAGCAAGTTTGTGGGGTTGTATTTTTCGGGAGGTAGGAAACTATACAAGAAGTGAGCAAACTTCTCTTACTTGGTATGTGTTACTTTTCACGCCTTCAATTTTAGAATGTATTTTTACCAGCTGTTCTGGTAGAGTTGGTGTTCAAAGTATCTCTTAAATGAGGCGGGACTTCTGATTGTTGTCTGTCTTAACTTTCCATAACATCTCTTTTAGCTGAATAGACTATGCAAGCCTCAAAGAGAAGAGCCCAAATTTTATGCCTTGTGGTGTAAAGTGGCCATGTAGTGCATTACAACTACTAACAGAATTAAAATATCCTTGCAAGCCTTCTGAATAAATTCTTTCTTAGCTACTAAAGGGAGATTCTCCTCTTTATATTCTCCTCTTTAGTCAGGTCTCTCAGTTCTGCTGACACCTTTTTTTGTGGCTTCTGTAGTGCTCTTAGGGATATTTGAAGGAAGTGTTACTTGTCTGGCCACTTTCACTAGAACTTAGCATAGGAGAGTGATTAGAATCTAAACTCCTCTGTTACTCCCTCACTGGTAAGGGCCAGTAGCTCTATCCTGTTAATAATGACTTGTAAGCCACTTCCTTTAAATTAACACCCTAAAAGAGATTGTATGGATCCGAAGGTAGAATGTATGTTCATAGTGAAGCAATCTAATGAAACTTAAAGGGCACTGTTAGACTCCGAGGGAGGATGAGGCGTCTCCAGTTAGCTAATTCAGGCTACCTGTTGGTAAACTCATTAATTTTACAGTCAGAATATATTTACTCATTAAAAAATTGATTGGGGTCTGAATTTGAATGGGCAGGATTTAAATCTTTTAAAATTCCCTACCTATAGATCCCTTAGCCTGTTAAGTAGTAGAGAGAAAATGAACTCTTGGTTTTTCTGACTTGATGAAAGAAGGCATTGATTTATAGAAGTATCCAGGGAAAAATCTTTCAGAAGCCGTTATATGTCTTCCTGCTTGGGATATAACATCTATGGGTATGGCCTATGGAGGTGGAAATACGTTAACCAAGGGATCAAAATAGAGCTTTAAAAAACACATTTCTGTATTGAGCTTGGTTTCTCTGAGAAGATGGCACAGTGCATGTTTGACTAGGTTGGCCTAATTGAAAAGTGGAATAAGAGACTCAAAGATAATTCAGGCTCTTTCTAGTCTGATGAAATAAACAGATGCAAGAGAGATATCACATTTAGTGTCTGCTACAGAAAAAATGAGAAGACTTGGACCTTTGTTGTCAAATTTGCCAAACAATCCTACTAGCCTGGTCCTAAAGATGTACCCGAAGTGTGGATAGAATTAGTTCAGAGTGTTTTGGGCCTGTCCACAGACAAACTGGTTTCATTAGTTCTGTTGCCTACGGAACAAGTTTATTCTTTGCCTAAAAGAAAAGAGAGCAGATTGTTGCTTAGCAGCAACATTCAGAGATTAGTTAAGGGGCATGGGAAAGCCTGTGAAGTGAGTCAGACCATGAGGTTTTGTTAGATTTAACTGTTGGTACTGTAGCTTCTTACGTATCCAGTGAAGACCAAATGAAGAACTGAAATAGAGAAGGAGAAATATGAGTCTATAAAAACAAAATCTGTAAAAGAGATAAGAATGAGAGCTTAAAATACTGGTAAGTATAACCCAGACAATAATAATAAAAACTTTGACTGAGTCACTTAAAAATAATGACCGTGTGCATCTGGAAGAAACCTTATACTGATTCAATTTTTGAATAGAATACATCTGAACAAACTGAATATGTGATACCAAGAAATACAGATGTCAAAGAAAAGGGCAAAAACAATACAAAAAACCCTAGCAGAAGACATAACAGTAACACTACTCCTCGCTCGGTTTTAGTGGGCAGTTTTAATTTTTATGGGAACTAAGATCTTCAAAACTTTGGGTAAATCATAGAATCACAGAATATCTCAAGCTGAAAGGGACCCATAAAGATCATTGAGAAAAAATCTTACCAACTAAGCTTGGTTAATACAGAATACAGAGTGTTATGTGAAAGATCATATAAATTAATAAATAAATAAATATGGGATTTATCTATTGTCTGAAATACTAATTACTAATTTTTTTAAAATGTATTGTTATAAACACCTAGTCTTCAGAAAAGTCTTAGGTTGCTCTTTGATCTCACTTCCTGGGATGTTTCTGCCTTTATTTACATGTAACCTGTTCATTGTTTAACATAAACATGAACTGGAATGTCACATTCAGAAGTGCTGGCAAGTGCAGAAGTGACTGGCCAAGAGAGGCTTAGGTGGCTATCAGAATATATTCTTAAGACCAAAGCTTTATGATTTGAAAGCATCTGATCAGCTGTTCTGGCCCTATATTTCATGTACAGTGAGCACCTGGGTGTCGTGGGTCCACAGGTCTGTATTGGGGCTGTGAAGGCTGCAATTCACGAAGACAGCAAACTCAAGAATATTCAATTAAGTCCTGCCCATCACCCCACTCCCCTCAAGGATGGGATGCCACCACAGCTGGGCTGTGCCGCGCCGCTCACAGCTCCCTTCCTGGCTCCCTTCCTGGCTCCCTCCCTCCACTGCCGTGGGATGGGAAGGGACACTGCAACAGTTAAGCTGATACTTTTCTCTTTCTTCCCCCCTTTTTTTTTCTTTCCTCTTGGCTTTGGTGGCCTTGGCCTCTGAGCTTGTGCCTGGGAACAACAAGAACTCAAGGTGCCTGCCCCGGCCTGGCTTGGAGGCGCAGCAGGGAGCACCCCTGCCACCACCTCCCGCTCCCCCTCTGCGCCTCCCTTCCCTGCTCCCTCCCCTTGCAGCCATGGGATAGGATGGAATGGGACAGGACTGGGGTGGGAACCCCCTGCCACCATAGCCGGGCCCCGCCGCTCACGGCTCCCTTCCCTGCTGCCTCCCCTCACTGCCACAGGATGGGATGGGACAGGATGAGACTGGGATAGGATGCCCCCGCTCCTGACTCCTTTCCCTGTTCCCTTGCTGCTCCAGTGGCTCCCTGGGCGGGGCTTATTTACATAGTCATGAACTTATTTACATATCAATGAGCCGGCTGCATTCTCTGTGTTTTCTGTACCTGTGCACACCTCTGCTTTTCCCTGAAAAACGAACAGTGAAGTATTGAAACCGCAGATAAGCGGGGTTCTTCTGTATAGATTGTTCTGTAATTTTAAGACATTTTACAAGGGCATGTAGGGATGCATTAAGGGACAATGGCTTTAAACTGAAAGAGNTGCAGCAGGGAACAGCCCTGCCACCCCCTCCTGCTCCGCCTCTGCGCCACCCTTCCCTGCTTCCTCCCCTCGCAGCCGTGGGATAGGATGGAATGGGACTAGATGATCTTTAATACAGTCGGCCCTCTTCCACTTCACGCCCTCCATATTGCGGCTTCACATCTTAGCGGCATGATTTTTCAGCGATTAAGGAGACCCCTTTTCGCAACTGNGGTGCCTGCCCCGGCCTGGCTTGGAGGCGCAGCAGGGAGCACCCCTGCCACCACCTCCCGCTCCCCCTCTGCGCCTCCCTTCCCTGCTCCCTCCCCTTGGATTGCCCTGAGTTTCGGATGCCCATCCCTGCAAATGTGGAATGTGTCCCTGCCTGTTGCAGAGGGCTTGGAACTAGATGATCTTTAATACAGTCGGCCCTCTTCCACTTCACGCCCCCCATATTGTGGCTTCACATCTTAGCGGCATGATTTTTCAGCGATTAAGGAGACCCCTTTTCGCAACTGCGCAGGTGCGACATGATGTGCATGAATATTCAATTAGGGAGTCATGAATATGCAAATCAACCCACACAGCTGCTGCAGCTCTGCCGCTTGCCCTGTCCCTTCTGTGACTGCAAATGTAGAACAAGGAGAAGCAAAGTGACATTGTTCATTGGAAAGGTGATTTTGGCACCAATTTCTGAGTTGTGTCTTTTCATACTGCAGTTTTTTGCTCTGGGTGAGTTACTGTTGCTCACCATCTTATCTGAAGCAGAAGGCAAAGATTTTGAGAAAGAGCAGCAGCACAATGACAAAGACTTTTGTTTTTGCTCCCAGACAGGGAGAGAGAGCTCAGTTATGGACTCAGAATCACAGAATATTCTGAGTTGGAACGGACCTACAAGGATCATGGAGTCCAACTCTTAAACGGTGCCACTGCCTCTCCAGAGACAGGAGATTCTTGCTAATAGCAGGGGCTAACATTTAGTCGTAGTTCTTAGTAGGCCTAGGTAAGGGAATTACCAGAATATGTAGTAATTCCTTGCTACTTCATAGTTCACCATTCGTGGCTTCAATACATTGAGTTTTTTTACTGCGGCTTTACTGTATTTACCAGTACATCGCGGATTTCACTTATCGCAGCATCTTTCNGTTCTTAAACGGTGCCACTGCCTCTCCAGGGACGGGAGATTCATGCTAATAGCAGGGGCTAGCATTTAGTCGTAGTTCTTAGTAGGCCTAGGTAAGGGAATTACCAGAATATGTAGTAATTCCTTGCTACTTCATAGTTCACCATTCGTGGCTTCAATACATTGAGTTTTTTTACTGCGGCTTTACTGTATTTACCAGTACATCGCGGATTTCACTTATCGCAGCATCTTTCTGGAACTGACCCCTCCACAATATTTGGGGGATTACTGTAATGCCATAAATAAGTAATACTGAACTACACTAGTGTTTTAAGTGTAATAATTATTTCAGGCATTTTAAGTCACCTTGAGATAAAATAGATCATGGAAGCAGGGCAATTTTTGGGCTGAGAAAAAAATAGAAGTGGTTTAAATGCTAAGTAAACAGTAAATTGAATCAAAATAAAATTGTAATATGTAAGTTATGAATAAAAATATACTACTAATGAAATTTCTTAAAAGGAAATCCAGACTGTACTTGCATTCCTGAGCCCATGTTCAAGCAGAGTTTTCCATCAACAGATACAGTTCTCCATTTATACCTTCCTTAGATACTTAAACTTAAGAAACAATTGAAATATTTCCAGCCTGATAAGTGATTCTTGTCAGTATTGTATTACAGATTTACTCTTGAAATAATTTCAAAACATTTACTGCTCTTTTTATACTTGATTTTGCCTGTATTCATTTTCCCTGTCATCTGCAGTTGCATCTACATCACATTTATTTATCTATATCATAGAGGGACTGTAGCCTCTTGAGGGAATGCACCTTAAATTCACCTTCTTTCCTGCTCGTATATGGGAAATGCCACAATATGCATGTGTTTACCTAACGGTGGCAAACCCAAAAAGGCTTATTAGAATCTATCCATAAATTAAAATCCTTAGTAGCAGCTTATTTTTCTCCAGTTTCAAATAACAGAAGCTGTAAACAGAAAAGACTTGCAAAACCAAGGCTCATTGCTGATTTGTGCATGGTAATTAAGTGCAATTCTGTGATGTAACAGGAATTCTTATTCAGTTTCAGAAAACATTAATGCTCCCTGGCCATGAAGATTGGATCAGAGGCACTGAGTGGGCAGCCTGTGGTCAGTATGAAAGATGAATAAAGTGGAACACTGGTTTAATGGCAGTACTGGTGTTACACTGCTCCAACGGATGCCTGTGATGCACTATAGCACCTCAGTTCTTGTGGTTATGATGTTTGGTTTCCTGAGGTGGTGGTACTAATATTAAAAATCAAGATTGAACTTTGTGCTCTGTTTAAACAAGCATTTTTCTTACTTGCTTTAAGTTTGTTTACCTGACTGGTACCCAAATGCAGACAAATTGGAGTTGTGGCAACTTCTCCTTTTCAATAAACACGTCTGTATCTGAGTGAGTAAGTAGGGGAAAGTCGGGGGAAATAGTACTTCTCTGGTTTCTTTGCTTGTTTCCCCTCCCTTTTTTTCTTTTTTACACTAAGAAATTGAGAGGAAAACCGATTCAGATATTAACTAATTAAATAGTTCTTGCAATGGCACAAATAAAATATCTGGAATTAGAGGATGAACCCTGAAGAAAGAAAAGGAGGAAGGGTGTCCTTGACAAGTATTGGGACTGAGAGAATTCAAAGAGCAAAGGCCTTAAGTATTAAGAAGTGTATGTACAACACGTACAGTATTTACCATGTCTTCCACATTTAATAAGCAGGGACATGTTCATAATGTGTTATAAATTAGTAGAGAGTTTGAAAGGGGAAAGTGAGTTGAAATTGAAACAAAACAGTAGGGTTTTTATGGCACTTTGTACAATAGGAAGAATTTGGGTGGTGGTGTAGGTGGATGTTTGGAAAGATGATAGGTTAGTCATGGCAATGGTTGCAATGAAAAAGCAATGAAAATGTGGCTCTATTTTTTTCTTTCTTTTTGTAAACAAATAGGTGAAGACCTTTTCTTAGCAAGCTGTGCTCAGGATTGTTTGATAAGAATTTGGAAAGTGTGTAAAAAATCAAAGCAGTTTCCAGAAACGGAAGATGATTCCATAAGGCTGAAAGAGAATGTTTTTACTGTCAAAGGTAGGTAACAGCTGTAAAATTCTCTTGCATAACTTTTCACTTGAGTATCTTTTCATGATTTCAGGGGAGCTAACAATCTAATGTGTACCATCTAATTTGGTTTGTTTCTTGTATGAAAAGACTGAGGCAAATTTGACTGCATTATTTTTATTTATTAAAAACAGTGGAATTTCTGTTTTAAAGCCATGACTACGTAAAATTAATGATGTGTTAAAAGAAATCGTGAAGCAGTGAGAGCTTAATACGATCAACATGCTCTGTTATGCACATTCCAAGTGCAATATGTAGGATATCTGTTTGTGAGCAGTTGTGCAGTTCTCCTCCAGTTTAATAGCATATCTTTAAGTTTCTTCTGAATTCCGTGAATTAAGAGGTGCTGCTACAGTGAGCCCCCGCATATT
>WEKX01028187.1:528494-543797 GCA_013390025.1 Pitta sordida
CGCGAGTAACGGGGGCTCACTGTATTACTTAAACCCCAGAAACTCACTGGAGAGAACTGATAAGTATGTGCAGGCTTGCATTATGGTCACTTGACGTACTGTCTGAGCCCTGTAACACTAGAGTCTCACATTGCTGATACTGTGGGGTAAATTATCAGACAACTTAGGTAATACATATAATGAAGTGTATATGATGTTACATTTAAAAAGTGCTCATGCTACTTCCAGCAAATCCTGATTCATTGTCTGCAGTATCTTAATGCTTGTATTTTCAGTCATTTGGAGATGAAAATATGCTTAAGAATAAGGGTAGAGGCAATGTCAGAGCACTTATTTCAGAATTGCTGGAGAATCCTCCAGGGATTCTGTCATACCAGTCTGAGGCAATACACTGACCTCATTGTCAATCTGGTACTCAGAGCGTGTAGCAAAGTAAATTCTCAAGGAGCTGTTCAGTGTCAACAAGCTATTGAGATATTGATAGATGTAGAAAGCAGTTAATTATTTGCGCTGAAGATACCAGAAGTGACCTAGTCTTTTTTGGCTTTTAGAAAGAAATGTGCTTTTCTCTGATTTGTGGTAGATACTGACACATCATATGCAGTTGCTTTGGAATCGGTGTTGGCTGGTCATGAAAACTGGGTGTATGCAGTTCACTGGCAACCTTCATTTTTCAAAGGTAAAAAGACACCAAAGACTTAACAGCTATGTTAAGTGTTGTATACACAGAAGAGAGTCACATGTCTTTGTATTATGTTTGCTTGTTACTGTAGATCTTTAAATTCTGCAAATAGTGTTTTATCAGTAAACGGATGTCGCATTTTAAGAATGAAATAAAATAACTGAGCTATTTTGACTTCATTGTAAATAATTTATTGGTTATGGCATACAAATTAGTTTAATTAATCAGTATTAATTAATAGCTCTAATAGTTTACCTTGATGCATGTATTTTAAATGTCTCTTCTTCAGAAGGTAAGCATTACTTCAAGAGCACTCCTTTGTTTTTTGTGGAGTAGAAAGGAACAAATAGCAACATTCAGAAAATTAATCTTTAGTCTTCCATATATTAAGATAACATTCCAGGGACTTCTGGAGTATCAGTTTTCTTTAGCATGTGGCTTTAAAGCAATAATGCAGATTACCATTAAAAAAGTGTTATTTAAAGTTGAAGTTTGCATTTTGCTCTAGCATTTACCTTTCTTTTCAAATTCTTCAATTCTGATAGCCTTGTTTGCAGTACTGAATTGCTGCTATGTGTCTACCTGGTATATAAGGAAAGGATATTCTTGATATGACATGCTGCACAATCAGAATGCCCTTGTGCATTTATATTGGCAAAGTTGCCTTTTTTTCCGGTATATTTTAGAGTTACTGATGGCAGGTGACTTCAGTGGTACAAACAAGAGCTTTGCTGGTGTATATACAACACTTGAAGAGCAGAGTGTCATTAGAATGCCAAAATAATAATAATGTGTAGTGAAAGACAGAGGACTTGCTTTAAAAATATTGATTTAGTTATCTAGTCCTCCCCTCCCTTCTTTTTTCTTTTTACGTTAGACACCAGTAGAAGATTTTGCCTGTTAGAGCAAGGTTTAGGCACAATATAGGCCTGCCAGTCTTGTGCTGGAAGCTGAAAACTGCCCTGTTAGACCATGAAGTTTTCCAGGTGTCTTACATCATGCTTCTGCGTATGTGCAGCTGCTTGTGTTCTGTGACCTGCCCAGTGGTGGGTTCCCCAAAGGAGATTGTCGGTAGAGGCAGACTGCTCTGAGAAACACTCTCAATGCAGAAGGTAGGAGACCTGGTGCTGGCATAAGCTACCACGGCCACCAACATCTCTGTTATCAAGAAAAGTTCCTCAGTGGTTCTCCCATAGATTTTGCAGCTAGGTGACGAACCACTTCCCACTTCCCTGTTCCGATTGTGTTGGACATTTTTCTGGAGTGTTTCACTGCATTTTGGGGAGCAGTCATGACTACTGTATGTATTACAAGGTGCTGCAGTCTATTGAAGTCTGTAGTGAATCTATCAGTTCAGAAAAAAGCCCCAGTGAATACTGGGAGATTAGTTTGTTGTAAATTGTGAATGTCTCAATAAAAACTTACTTAAGGAGTGGAACTGAGAACTACTGTGCTTTCTTTTTGTGAAGATCTAGCTTTTCCTCCAAATTACATTTAATTCAATATCAGTTTGGAGTGAGTAAACTGTGGAATATGGTCGTTCTCATGTGCATGTTTTGCATTTTCTTTGGACAGCTATGGCTGAAAAGTACCTCCTAATGAATGCCTGGCAAGAATGTAGAGTCTTTAAGTCTGTCATATAAGTACTGCATTGCATGTCTCTGATGCTGACCAATTTTCTTAGTGTGTTTTTTTTTTTAACAAGTACGTATTCTCCTAGGTTGTAGGGTAATAATTTTCCTTGTACTGTAGATGGCAGCATGCAACAACCAATGAGGATATTGTCTGCATCAATGGACAAAACTGTGATCATCTGGGAACCTGATAGGGAATCTGGAGTCTGGCTAGAACAGGCAAGTGCCAGTCCTTCTCACAATATGTGTTGTATTCAAGTTGTGTTTTCAGCATAGTGTATGTGCCTGGTAGGGAACAAAAACTCTTACGAAGTTCTGTCGGGCAAAGAAAGACAAGGTGTTCCTTGCAAAAATGCTCATGCTGATGCTATATTGCAAATAAAACTATATTTTAGAAAAATCTGATACAGTGTGATTTTTATTGGTTGTTTGCTTTCTTATCACTATATTGTGGTTTATTACTATATAAAGGGTGTTTGGGCTCAGCCGTCATTCACAGTATAGCAAGACAGGTGCTGCATAGTAACACATGCTGTTTACTCCTGGTAAGAAGAGGAAGAAGCCTTCCTGAACTATTTGCAGTTAATCCTTGTGGGAATGTGACCCAAGCAGTTACTACAGAGCAGCTGACATGCAATTCACAAGCCTGATTTTGCTTACAGTAACTTGTTCATGGGCAATGTCATTAGATTTTTCTTCCACTTGAGCTGAATACTCATGTGTCACTGTAGTGTTTTGAAAGCTGTTCTAATGTGGATCATCCTAAATAAACAAGTAGTACAACCAGGGTTCTATAGGGCTTTGATTGATGTCTTTGTTTTCAGTTGACCTGCTTTTTCAAATTGCAGTAGTTCAGCTGAAATTGTTTCTGTTTGGTTATGCCAACCATTGTTTGTGATCTTTCCTGTCACAGAGAAAGTTCTGATCCTCTCCTAGGTGAAAAAGAGAGAATAACAGTACTGCATTTAAAGTTCTCCTCTATTCCATTGAAAAGTTATTGTGCCTTTGTACTTGAAGTAGAAATTATTTCATAATTGAGCGATCACATAGCAGTGCCATTTCATGTCCCTAGTTGTAATGCTTAGTTGTGGCTAAATTTACAGGCTTCTAAAAATGGATTATGCAGTAAGGCTTGTTCCAAGGTAGTATTATTCTTTCATTTTACATTCTGTTTGCATTGGATTGACCACAAGTGTGCAGCTTGAAGTTCAGATCAGACATTTTAACTGCAACACTCCATTTTGCATCGAGAGGGAAATCTGAGCTAGAAGCCTGCAGGGAGGAGTGGCACAAGAACATCCCAATTTCTCTCTTTCATTTTTATATGGTGAACAAAAAGTCTTCACAAATTCATCCCCCTGCTCAGAAGTGAGACAAGAATTCTGCCTTCACTATGAGTGGTTTGGGGTTTTTTTGAATGAGTGTTAACAAAATGGCCTACTAGTACAGTGCCATTTAAAATGAGGCATAAGTTCATTTCATTGTGAGGCTGTATAAGAGTGGGGGAATTGAAAATTTGAAAGAGATTGAGGTCTTATCTCTTGAATAAAACTTGAAAATGTGACTTTATTAATCTTTTGAAGTAATTAAAAACGTGGAAGAGCACTAGAGCAACTATAAGGCATGTGTGTATGCATGCATACATGTGAAGTTGTAAGGAAACCACAAAACAGAGATCAAAGTATGCCATAGAAGGAACCTGGATCAAATTCATGGAGGAGGTTCATGAAGAAACAAGGAAGTGAAAATATGTTAGAGAATCTTGGAAACTAAGGAGGTGGGGGGAAAGTAATTGAGAACCACTGTTTCTTTGGACCATTTTTCCATTTTGTGCAACGGAGCAATATCAAGGCAACAGATGACAAAGAAATGTTGAACCTAAGAAACTGGACTGAAACATAGAACAATTAGGTTTGCATCTCATCTAATGTAGTGTTTTCTTTCCTTTGGGGCATCCTATTTTCTATGAGAGGACGTTGCATTAAAAGGGCATGCAGCTTTAATTCCTGTGGTATTTCAGTGCTTAACTTTGGAACTAAAATATTCCTTAAATGTGTTTGTGTAACGTGAACTCTTGTCCATGGGTAAATTTTCATCTCATGAAATAAGAATAATTTTGCACGAATAGAAGGTCATTTTCATGGATATTTCACTTCTCTTCATTATTTCAGGTACGAGTAGGTGAAGTAGGTGGCAACACTCTTGGATTTTTTGACTGCCAGTTTAGTCCAGATGGTTCAATGATCATTGCTCATGCCTTTCATGGGGCACTACACCTTTGGAAACAGGCTGCAATTGATAAGGTAGGTTGTTTTTTTGTTAGTAGTATTGCTTAAAAGAATTACGCTTTTATGTCACTTGAGGTAAATTTGTTATTAATAGAAAATCGTAACAGTACAATTAAAAATTAATGATTGAAATAGTCCTTCTCTGAACATAGTATTCTCTCTCACTTCTGCACAGAAGGGATGTTGAAATCTCCCAGGCTCTCAAAAACTGTTTCTTACCTGTGAAGATCATGAAGTCAGTTGAATAGACTGAACACCTTTCTGATTGTACTTTGTTCACAACTGAACCAATAACACAAGTTTCTTTTAGGTGGGAGCAAAACCATATATTTGTGTCTCTTTAGCCACTCTTTGAGTTCTAATAATTTGCTGTTTTCAAATGTCTCTTTTGTGCTTGCTTAATAAGTACATTGATACTTTTATTTTGGTTAGATGAGTCAAATGAAACTTCCTTGCTTCTTTGGGTGGCTTTTTTAATAGAAAGAATGGACTCCAGAAGTTGTGATTTCAGGACATTTTAATAGTGTAGAGGATGTAAAGTGGGATCCAGAAGGAGAGTTTATCATCAGTGTGAGCTCTGATCAAACTACTAGACTCTTCGCTCCATGGAAAAGAAAAGGAGAGACAGAGGTATGATCTTCACAGATTTTGTGAGTTTGATTAAGGGGTTTTTGTCTGTCCTGAGTTTGGAATAAGTCGCCTGAATATAATTCAAACCTTAAATTTTCCCAAGTGGTGCTCTATTCACAGCCACTTGGTTTGGTCATTCAGTGTGTGCTGTTTTCTCTTAAACAATATTGGTGGCAGATTTTTTGCAATCATACAGTATGACTGCTGTTTAATCCTGACTTCACCTTCAGTTAGTGTTCTCCCAGGGTCTTGGAAAACAGGCTCTGCAGTAGTTCAGAAGGAGGAAGACATGGCTGATTCTAATAAATATCTGTTGCCCTTGTTTAACAGTTGGCTAAACACTGCTGCAGGTAATCATAAGGGAACTCAACTTTCATTATGATTTTTTACACAAACTTAATCTAAACGAAGTTCTTACTGTAACTTTTTACACTAATTTGATTATGACTCTGTTTTACTAGTATGATTTTCTGAACTACGCGAGTGCAGTTGGTACCTGTCATTGTTTAGCCCCAGCCAGTTGCTAAGGACCACACAGCTGCTTGCTCATGCCTCCTGCACTGGGTTGAGAGAAACCCCGTCTAGGGATGCCAAAGTTCCTGTTTATTGTTTCTCATGCATTCTCCTCCTCTGCAAATACAACTTCTTCTGGCACAACAGTACTAAGGTTCCATTCAGGAAACTGGCAGAAACTAGACTACCTGTAGGCAAGTAAGGCCCTGTACAAGCTGTGCTAATAGCTGGAGGGGGCTATTACAGCTGTCTCATCAAAGCTTCTGTAGTGTGGACTGGCACAGGAGAGTGTTTGAGAGAGTGAATTTGGCATTAGTTCTTTGATTTCCTTCTTCCAGGCCACACAGGTAGTGGCAATCCCAGTTCAAGAGCGACACTTTGTCTTGTGTTGAAGCAAGGGTACAGTAATACCTCGCCGCACTGCGACTTCTCCATTGCGACCTTGCTGGTTTGCGAGAAATTTTTCTCACAGACCTGCCGCAGTGATTCACGGAGCTTCCTGGCCGATGCATGCGCAGTGCCTCTGCTTCGCTAATCTGTGATCTGGAGGGTACAGGAGCTCTGTGGAAAAGATAGGATGTTTGATTTGACATATTGAAGGAAAGTCCAGAACTACATGGTACATGATGTAAGTTGGCAGCATTCAGGAGTTGTCAGTATCACTTGTTCTATGACTTACTGAGGTAGCACTCTTTATATTATGTATGCTGCTTTCTAAATTTTAATCCCATTTTCTGAAAGAACTGAGCTTTTTATGATTTACTTGTACAGCTCTCCCTGAAGCTTTTGAGTTAGTGGAGTGATTGGGGTCTTCATATCTGAATTTGCTGCGAGCTGAATTCTTATACTTCCCCTTCCTGTTCTGACACAGAGCAGCCACCTGCTAATTTGACCAAGTGTAAATCTAAGTATTGTCAATGTTTTTTGCTGCATGGGGCGTGGGAGAAGGCTATAGTGTCCTTTTGGTGGGGTGAAATTGAGATAGAAATGGGTCATTTGAAGGGGTGTGTTCAGGACTGCTGAACCCTGAAAACCAGGTTTTTAGTTCCGCTGCTCATGAACTTGGATGACATCTTTTAAAATGCCTTAGTTTCCTTACCACACTGAGTTTAGCATCTGAAAAATTGCAACAGCTGATTGTCTTAACGAGCCACAGTGGATGCTTCCGGTACCTATGAAAAATTATTATTGCAGCTCAATATTTATGTTTTTCTCTATAGAAAGGGAGCTAAGTGTTAAGTGCAAATAATTATCCTTTCTTAAAGTCTCAATTTAAATAACAGAGTATCAGAAAGGAAGGATAACAATCTACTTCAAATTGTCATGCAAATTTGCATCCTGATTTTTCTGGAGAAAGCTTATTGCATGACTTACGCAGCCCTGTCTTTGTCTGTTTTGGGGTTTGAGTTTTTTTGGTTTTTCATTCCTCTTACGTTCTGTGTTGTAAAATGTGCAAAGATGTGTAAAATGTGTAAAGAGTAAGAAGGGGTTATTGCACTGTCTGATTTTTTCTTTTTAATTTAAGAATGAATGCTTTTTTCACACTTGGCAATATCAAGGCCTTGTGATATCATGAAGCTTTGTAGAATGACTCAAATTCTCATTCAAGTTGTATCAGAGACTTCAGCATTCAAAATTGAATTGAATTTTTAGGATGATATATGCAGTTTACAGTCAACATAATGTTTTTGCTTATATTCTTATCTAGTACAAGATAAATTCTGTCTTGGCTACAGACTGAAGTAATCTAAATTAATTTTAAATTATGAAATTCTAATTCTGCTAGCTGCTAACAGTGCACACTGGATTTTTCCAACTGCAGTATCATGTAGGATTAGCAGCAAACGATGCTTAGGAAAAAATCTCTGCATGGAAGTGTATTTGCTAGAAAATAAAGGGTTTTTTTAAGAACCATTTTTCTCATGTGTAGAATAAATGAGATTTTTAGAAAAACAATTTAAATAATTTGATGTATTTTTTGCTAATATTCTTTGTTTGTTATGACTATAAAACCAGCTTGTCTATCTGTTTTGGGTAGCTGTTAACTCTTTTTCTTGGATTAAAACTTGAAGAGTGGGTGCGAATAAAAGAAAGCAGCAGAAAGTACTTATTCAAATGAAAACTCTTCTAAAATTTTCTAGATGTTTTTCCTACAAGAAGCTGTTTTTGTTTTGTCAGTTTTTTTGCAAAACTTCTATTAATTAGTCTCACTGAAATCAAGTATTTAAAACAAAGAGGGAATTAGGAACCTGTAGGCTGTTGGCAGGAGTGCTGCTGTGCCTTGTGAAAGACAGATCACAGAATCACAGAATCACAGAATATTATGAGTTGGAAAGAGGAATCAAGGTAATTATCACCACCTTTCTTAGGTCTTTCTGAGCTACACTTTTGAAAGTAGTAGCACACAATCCTCCTTTTGCTTAAACAAATTAAGTTCTATTCCTGACTGTCTAGGATAAAGAAGTCACAGTAAGCGCCTTAAACACATCTGTTCAGGGACAGAGTTCCTGGAATTCATTGCAGGAATTGTTTGGTGCAAAAATGGGATTCAGCTAAAGTTAGTTTTATGCACATCAGTGGAAGGTTGGTGTTTACTTGCTGACTTTATTAATATAAAGCGCAGTATTAGTACTTTTTTGGAACTCAAAATCTTGCTGCTTCTCTGGTAAAGGATTGTGTTTTAACTGCCTGTCTGTTCATTTAGGTAACCTGGCATGAAATTGCAAGGCCTCAGGTCCACGGATACGACATGCGTTGTCTGGCAATGGTCGGCCGCTTTCAGTTTGTGTCGGGAGCAGATGAAAAAGTGCTGCGAGTTTTTCGTGCTCCCAAGAATTTTATAGAAAATTTCAGTAATATTACTGGTATTGCAATGGAGAAGCTGTGCTCCTATGTAAGTGTGCTAAAGCAATGCTAAATGAAGACAGCCCTCTTAGATTTAAATAAAGTTAATACTTTAGAAAATTTCAGGTTGCAATAAACTCCATAAAAATTCTTTTAATCATTCTGAAACCTTAAGCTTGTTTATCCCTTCGATCCTGCTTGCTTCCATGTGCGTTGCTTCATATGTGTTTTTATGGTGGTGTCACATGAAATGGGTTCTGTTTGAAACCATACAAGACCTTGTGTCAAAAGATGGCAAAGAGTGTGGGTAAATTTTAAATAAGTCAGACATAGTAGACCACTGTACACTCTTGGAGATTATGCAAACAAAAAAAGCCTGGGAATGTGCTTCTCCTTAATTTTATGGTGTAGTAGTCTTGTCTAGATGTAATTATTGTTGTGTGGTTGTGTTAGTATTTTTTTTAATTGTATGCTTGGAAATAGCATAAAGCTTTCAGCAGTGTTGTTAGTTCTTACATATAAATATTTATAAAGATGTACTTGCTCATGCTTTGTTTCCTTTTGGCATTGGAAATTTTCTTGAGGCCTTTAAACTCCAGTTCTTAGTTGTGGTACATATGCTGTTCTGCATTGCTGTCCTTTCTTTATTCCCCATTTGCATTAATATCTAATTCTGGTTTTTTCTGCATTCTGCAGAGCACACCCCATTCAAGATAGATGCTTTCGTACAGTGCCTTGCATGTTCTTTGGAATTCTTGCTCAAAAAGTGTGTTTTCTGTGCAGATTCTCAGACATGAATTAGCCTTTCAGTTTAATTTAACAATTGAGATATCTGGGAAAGAAATATAATAATTTTTGATAGCAAGAGGCTACATAAGTGGCTGTTTAGTGCTTTAATTCCACAAGACTTTGTAGGCATTTGCATTAATGACCATTGTACAGAAAACATCATGCTTTTATAATTCTGGCAGATGTCATTATTTTACTTTTATATGGACTTCCCTTATCTGTTCTTCCTCTGAGTGCTGTTTTTTGGTTCATGATATCACAAAGTGTTTCACATGGGCATTGGTTAAAGAGACAGCCTTTATGAACTCTAATGGTACAGCTACTCTTAAATAGCTTTATTGAAATTGTTTTCTGTGAAAGCTTTTTATCATTAAAGAGGGTCAGCTTTTTTTTTAATGTGGTTCAAATGCCTTCCCCCCCCCAAAGTACTTAAGACCAACAAAGTCAGCTTAATATTCATAAAGGGTTGAATAAGATTATATGCAGTTCAAATCCATGGAACTGTATTATACTTATCCTTTGGGTTGTGATGAATAACATTTTTTGTTTTAGAGGCCTTAGACTTGCATGTCTCTCTCATACATTTTCTCATCTAATTATGAACATTTAAATGAATTTTCATTTCTCACCTGAATTATTGATTTAATTCTCTAGAACAGTCTTTTTTTAACTTTTCAGACACTTTACAGTGTCTGAAAAGTGGTTTACAGCTATTTTATTTTTTCATCTCTGCACAAAGGGCTGCAAGTTCACTTACCTTTTCTAAGTTTTTACTTTTTTTCCCTATAGTATTTTCCATAATGGTATTTTCTGATTGCTGTCTTTCCCCTGTGCTGCTTTAAACCGGTACATATTCCAGCCACATCTCTGTGCTATTTACTGAGTGGTGTTTGAAGTTGTGGTCACAGGCACTCACCCTCTGTTCTCTTTTCCATAATGCTGCTTTACAGTTTCACCTCAGAACAGCTATTTCCCGGTTCTATTGTGTTAAAAACTGCAGTGCTCTCAGTTAATAGATGAATTGTCATATATGTACTAGAATAAATAAAATTGTGGAAGAAAGCCTGTAATTAGGGATGAAGGAATCCTTTGGGCTGAAGCCTTAGGAAAGCTTTTTGGTTTTCTTTTCTGGTGGAGTCGTGGTCTTCGTTTTGTCCAGAGTATGTTCTGGGTGTGTTGAGGGTCTTTTAAACTGCCCCCATTCACTTCTTTAGGAAAGTAACTCTGAGGGATTCTTTAAACTGTGGCCTTTGAAATCCAAACCTACATGACAATGTGTGTAACCTGCCTTTTTTTATTTTAAATTCAGCAGTCATCTGATCTTCCAGAAGGTGCAACTGTGCCAGCTTTGGGATTATCCAATAAAGCTGTTTTTGAAGGTATGGCAGTGAGAAATAATGGGGACGGTGTTTCACTTGGAAACTTCTTTGAAGTGATTGTTTTAGTGTATGTATTTTTTGTAGGTCTGTCGGTGTAGGCTTTACTGCAAATTCAGAATCTAGAAATAAAATGGTGCCAAGTGTTTGTTTCTGTAGTAGCACCTAAACACAGTGCTTAAAAATAAACAAAAAAAGCACAAGTGAGGATATTTCCTCCCTTTCTCTGCCTTTTCCCCCCTAAACATTCCCTGATGTCTTGTGCAAACCCCAAATGTTCTTTCTCTGCTTTTCATATTGTGTTGTGCACTCCTGGAGGAAGTAGCGCCACTCGTAGTGCTCCGGAGAGCTTCACTGCTCTCCTGTGATGTGTGTGGCAGTAGGCCAGGATGCTATTGGGTACTGTTAGAATTTGCCCACCTCCCTTTTTTCCTGGTTTTTTCCATGCTCACTACCACCCAACCTCCCTGCCCTAGGAAGATTGATGACTTCTAGTCAAAGAAATCAGTATTGAATAGTGTACTGTGAAAACTGGGTTCAGAGTTGCTACTTGTGGTTGCTCTGTAAAATACCTTGATCTCGAAAGCTGCTTTCCGGAGTCCTTTTCAGACATTCTTCAAATGTTGTCTCCGTAGTAGAAGCTTATAGAAGTAATGCTGCTTTGAGGGGAATCAGTCATATTTCCTCTTTCTCTGAAAATAGAAATTTCACCAGGTAAACGATGCTTTGTTCAAAGTACGTATTGGAAAGGAAGAATTAGTTAGCCAACAGCAACTAATGTGTTTATAAAACTGGTGGAGCACCAGAGGAATTTCTCGGAGAGGCAGTGGAAATTACCTTGTGGGGAAACAAGGAAGGAGGGAGAAGCATCTGTCTAGAATGATAAAAAGTATTTTCTTGAGACTGGAAATTAGACTGGTAGTCTGGTTTTTAATAAAGGCTATGGTAAAAATGCACCATAGTAGAATCTACAAATTAAGTCAGACCTATTTTTTCTCTCCTTAGAGCTTTATCAGAATGTGTGATCTAAAAAAAGAAGCATTTTAATAAGCTCTGTCTCCAGGGTCTTCAATGGCAGTAAGCCAAATTTTCCTAAATCATTTGTGAGAGAAAAACCAGCTTTGTTGTACTTGAAACACGACTCCTATTACTTGAAATAACTCATAAAATGTATTTTGGCACAGATTTTTTTCATCTACTTTCTCTTTCCACTGAGTGAGAAACGAGCTCACAAAAATCTTAAAAATTTAAAGTATTTATTGGGGACAAAGTCAGTGGAGCAAAGAAATACAGTGCTGAGTGCATGACCAAGGCCAGAGGCACACCGTAAAAAACAGGCTTTTTATAATTTAACAATTACAAACTTCATTATTTCTTACAATGGCGTTTGTTACTATTTAGCTAAAGCAAAGATTTCATTAACAGATTCCTTATATCCCACGCACCGGGAGAGGGAAGCAAAACCTTCTCTGTCATCACACACAGAATAACTAATTTCCATTAATTTTGTGTGACCCGCCCAGAGGCAGCGCTATGAATAGAATTTTCCTGCATTGCCCATCCAGTGCTGTCAGCACTCATGGAAGAGGGTAAAGCGCCACAGACTGCTCCTCTCACTTCCTCTGCAGACGAGTCTTTAGGGTGATCAGATAGTGGTCTCAGATAAATGTTGCTCATTTCGTTATCAAGGAGAGAGAGGACAGTGTGAATGAGAAGATAGTACATTTTTTTTTTCTTTTTCTGTACCTGCTTTTTGAAACTGCTGTATTTGACAGGTACATTTGGCAAAAAGGTAGATTCTCTCTGAGAGGAACTGTTCCCTAGCTCTCTTCCTTTTTCTTAATACCTTCAGAGTGAAGGACAGAGTTGAATTTTGGCTTAAAATTAATTTGTTTCCGTTACTTCTGGTACTTTTGCATAAAGCTAAAGACTGAGCCTTCAGCAGTTTTCCTGAATTTTGCAAGTTGTAGATACTCTTGCTCACATATGGCTTTTCACTTAGGGATCTACATTAAATTTAGGAACTCATTATTTTTATCAGAGATTTTTGTCTTAAAGATGTTCAGATACAGAGGGGAAGATTTAACACTGCGGAAACACGGGTTAAACTCCTGATAACTGCTTTGTTCAGTTAAATTATCTATAAACATCTCAAAAATAGACTGTTGGTGGAGAGAAGTCAGTCTCAAAATGAAGGTTAGATTTTATTGTTTATTTAAAATCTTCTCATTTTCGTGTGCATTAGAATAAGTAGCTTCTAATATTCATATTATTGTAACTCTACAAGCAGAGAAAGCTAGTTTCAATTACTTGTAAAAACAATAGATGCTTTTTACTTGTATAATAAGTCAGTGAGTTTCCCTCCTTTCAAGTATGCTCTCTAGCTAATGAAGTCCTTTCTTTGAATAGGAGATACGGCTGTTCAACCAGCTGAGGATGAAGAATCATTTAATACCATTTCAAATCAGTATCCTGAGATTTATTTTCAACCCCTGATCCTTACAGGTATGAGATTTGGTTTTTGTTTTAGGAAATAGAGAATGAGGTTCATTGGATGTAAATTTGAAGCGTTACTTAGCTGATTTTTAGATTATTTAGTACCAAATTCAAATATGATGTACAAATGTTTTTTAGAACCTCCACCAGAGGATCACTTGCTGCAGAATACCTTATGGCCTGAAATTCAGAAGTTGTAAGTTTTGTTTTTCCTTTCCTTACTTAAGTTACAAATTTCCAGAAAGTTGTTATAATGTATTACTATAGTCTGATCTTACAAGTCTTTATTATTTTACTACCTGATTTGACTTGTGTTTACAAATGCTTTTAAAATAAATGAATTACACGTATATAAAAATTAGGAAACTGCAGAAAATGGCATTTAGAACTGGTGTGTCACAATTGTATTTTGCGAGTTGTTTCTCCTTAAAACCTTGTCTATACTGAAAGTCTCTCTGTGTAACGAGTTTTCTATTTCTTTCCTCTTCATGGCACAGGCTTGCTGTTGAAGTTTATATTTATATATTCTTTACTTGTATGAAAGTAAAGGCTGAGGCTTCAATAGAGGAGCTTTCCCCCTAAAACCTAACACAGTCTTCAGTTGAAATAGATGGAAGCAGCTAAAACAGGATGTGTCTAGTGGTAGAACAAAGTGATGAGTGTTGAGTAAGATGGCTACAAACTCAGTTTGGGTATTAAATACTGACAGGGTTGTTGTGGATTGCAAAGATACTGGAGCTATATGGTCATGGTAATTGTTTTGTGGTTGCAGGGTTTTAGAATTCTTCAGAATTCTGTTTTTTCTTCCTTTGCTGAAATTCACAACAATTTGCAGATGAAGGTTGTCACTTGATTTGTTCCTTAAGGATCCCACTAACATGGAGCTATCCTTTCACAACCTTCAAAGTTTTAGTATCAGTCTTGAAATTATAGCACAAAGAAATGAATGATCCCAACCTCTTGCAGGTTTATTTATCTGAATCTCCTGAAAGAGTGGTCTCAGCCAGGAACAAGAGGAATGGTGAGCCTTTGCTGATGATGACAGCTCCCTTGATATGTTACCATTTCTGTGACTTCAGTTGCGGGGCAGGAAATAAAAAGCTTTGGAAAAACACTTTGCAATTTTCTTTCAGTCAGCTGAGGGGGAAGTTCCGTGGGAGCTCGTTTTTGTCTTCAACTGGGCCGTAAATCTTCTTTGAATACTTTTAAACTCTTGATGGGTTTGTACTGGCAAGTGCTTCTAGGAGGAAGGCTGGTGGATGTTAGACAAAATCTGCACATTTTGTAGTTCTGTTACCTTAACTGCTTCTGCTGTGCCTGCTGTGGCTACTAATGCACTCACATAAGTAGTTTGATAAGGAATGTTTAAGTAGTAAAGAGGAGCCAAGGCCAAGATTTTTTGTCATTTGCCTTTGACATTTCACGAAGTCTAATGAGACATTAATATTTTATACTCCTTTATGGGACTGCTGCCTTTGTTTGCCTTTGCTGCCTATATGCCTTTATATGCTGCATTCATTAAAATAACTCCATTTTATGATGGTCTTCAGATAACTTATCTGAGCAATTTTTCTGGTTTGAGAGACACAGCTAATGATAGGGATTATTTTATGCAAGAGCAACAAGATGTAAAGCATTCATAGACTTTGAGGTTTTTTGCTCAGAATAATCTTGAAAGAAATAACATGAAAGCACATAATGTGGATTTCTAGTTGCCATAGCAGCGGAAAACCAGTGTGAGGCACTGACTTGCTAAAAATAGCTTGTTTATCATTGACATTTGTGTATTCCTAGCTCTAACTTGACACCAAATTTTGAAGGATTAGTGTTGGGTTTTGCAAAGTGTTTGCTTGAGGAGGTTTTAGTTTAGGGTGCTGAATTTTTTACATAATCTAATAACTTAAAAAATATGGTAAATCTTGTGAGAATATGCTAATCTTTATCCTCTTGGAAAATTACCATGAAGAGTTTATAGGCATCATGCTGAGATTAAAGCATGAGTGTTGACATAAATATATACACTGTATATTTTATATATATATATATCCATT